>JARBWK010000001.1:77901342-78156152 GCA_030556195.1 Anolis apletophallus
GGAACATAAAGCAGTTGCGTGTGTTATCATATGATTTAGAGGCCTTGGCTAATGACACCCATGAGGGCTTGTTAATTTTGCAGGAAGAAGTGAATTCTCTGGCAAAGATGGAAATGCAGCAAAGGCTGGCATTGGATTATCTGCTTTCAAAAGAGGGCGGGTTCTGTGCGTGGTTAAATCAAACGTGTTGTCATTTTATAAATAAGACTGGAGAGATTGAACTGGATTTAAGTAAAATTCAGGGTGCTGCAAGAGAAATACAGAAATCTTATTCAGATCCAAGTGATTTTTGGAATACTGTGTTGGGCTGGCTGCCGAACTTACATTGGTTGCGTTCCCTTGTAATGATAACCATTGTGGTGGTCTGTTCAGTGTTAATCATAATGTGCTGTCTGCCTATCATGCTCAGATGCTGTGCTAAGGCAGTACAGAGTTCTTTGGAGTCAGTGAAGAGTGTGCATACTGTTAAAACTGGAAAACCCGGGGTCTCACGAGACTGGAGGGTTGATTGGTCTAAAGAAGTGGTCTAAATAGGTGTTCCAGATGTTTGTGTAGGAAACCCCTTGCGATGGGTTTCCACAAAAGAGAAATCCTGAATGAAGCAGGTTTGGTACTTTTCCGAGCATAAAAGTACAGTCAGAAAGTGATGCTACCCGC
Organism: Anolis apletophallus; assembly: GCA_030556195.1. NCBI lineage: Eukaryota > Metazoa > Chordata > Lepidosauria > Squamata > Anolidae > Anolis > Anolis apletophallus. The sequence continues at coordinate 77,902,000 of JARBWK010000001.1, forward strand.
AAGGCCAACTCTGAAAAAGAGGGTTTTGGTGCCTGGAATCAATAAGGCACATGTTATAGAAGACTAACACCCTGATTATATACATTCTAATCCACTCTGTGCCAAGTTATACTATATATGCTAGATGAGTGGGAATACAGTGCAGTTTGAGTTAATGAAAGTAATGGGATTCTTAATGTGAATGAAAACATCAGTGCGCATGGCAAGTCCTATCTTCACTGCTGGCAGGAAGCCCGGACAAAAGTAACGAGAAAAGAACAGAGAGAGGCAAAAATTGATAGCTTGCGCTGTGAGAAAGAGAGTTTACAGAAAGCTATTGTTCTCATATTTGGTGATGACAGAGACATGATGCAAATGATTTATTTAGTGTTTATTGGATTAATGAAATGTCATGTAACAACAGTAATCACCAGCCAATTATGATTGTTTTAACCATGAAGAAGGGGAGGGTTTAACTGGATGGACTCCATTACGAGTATAAAAGTCTTTGTATGAAATGTGACGGGGTCTTTTGCCCCTATCTACAGCTGTGTTCTGTTGGCAAATACCCTCCAGCTGGTGATTGAAAATAAACCTTTTTGTTTTTCACCCTACTTCACAGTTGTCACGAGTTTCCCTCCTCTAAGTATCCGCACGTTCGGGCAGCGTTGGTAAGATTAACTTGGTACTTGGAGTTCTAGAACTCCCAGTTCTGCTTCAGGATCACTTTGACCAAATACCCTTTCACCAGGGACCACTTGACTGGGGATTGACTTTACTAAGGACCACTTTCACCAGGGATCACTTTCACCAGGGATCACTTTCACCAGGGATCACTTGACTGGGGATTGACTTTACTAAGGACCACTTTCACCAGGGATCACTTTGACCAAGGACCACTTTCACCAGGGATCACTTTGACCAAATACCCTTTCACCAGGGACCACTTGACTGGGGATTGCTTTTTACTAAGGACCACTTTCACCAGGGATCACTTTCACCAGGGACCACTTTTACCAGGGACCACTTGACTGAGGATTGACTTTACTAAGGACCACTTTCACCAGGGATCACTTTGACCAAGGACCACTTTCACCAGGGATCACTTGACTGGGGATCACTTTCACCAGGGATCACTTTGACCAAGAACCACTTTTACCAGGGACCACTTGACTGGGGATTACATTTACTAAGGACCAGTTTCACCAGGGATCAGTTAGCTAGGGATCACTTTTACCAAATACCCTTTCACCAGGGATCACTTGACTGGGGATTGCCTTTACTAAGGACCACTTTCACCAGGGATCACTTTGACCAAGGACCATTTTCACCAGGGATCACAGTCCAAGGACCACTTTCACAAAGGACCACTTGACTAGGGATCACTTTGAGCAGGGACCGCGCTCCAAAAGCATTACGAATCAGTTTTTGGCCAGCTTTATATTCGGTTTATTATTTGGGGTGCTGATTCAGAATTTTGCATCGGATAGACCGCATCAGCCCTAGTTTCTGATACAGAACATATGCAATCCAGTAGTCCAAATTGTGGAGAAGCTCCAGGGACTTCAGATCACATGGGGCAAGGCCTTGCTCAGCATGTGGGGTGAATCAGTTTGGTTCTTCGTGGAGTCCGCCTGGCCTGTGGAAGTGGGACCTTAAATCCAATTCCTCACTTCTGGTTCCATTCCTTCTGAGTGTCCAGCTGGCAGTAAAGGCAGTAGTTCATGTGGCCTGTGTCCCTTAAATGTAGGGATGTCTTTTCAAACTGTATTTCAAAACTGCCTGGTTTTATAACTGTTTTAAAGAGGAGTTTGGGCAATTTGTATTGTATTTTCAACTATTTCTTTAATGCTTTATTGGTTTCACATTGCCTTGTGTGCATTGGAAGGTTGAGAAGAAATAAATGTCATCAATAAAGTGAGAAATACAAGCATGCATTACCTGTCTATATTAATCCTACACTTAACTCCTTGACCTTAGATACCCACAAATGCTAAACCAGTCACATAGCCGTACCAATGCATATATTTGTATAATAATTAGGAAGAGTGATCAAGATGACCCCATAGATGACCCTTTCAGCTCTGTGATTCTTGACTTGAAGACTTTGTGCTATGCGCTGTTTATCGCTATCGTAAGTTATTGTTGTGAGACTTCCAAGTCATTTGCAGCTTATGGTGACCCTAAGGGGACCTTGTCATGGGGTTACCTGGGGCTGAGAGGGTGTGACTTGGCCAAGGTTTCCATGGTCAAGCAGGGAGTTGTAGTCCACGCTGGCTCAGGCGCCATGAGGAAAAGGCATGTTCTAAAATATTCCTAGTGGTTATGAACCTGGCAGTGGTATGTTGGTCATTGTCCCAGCTTTGTGCCTCTTGCAATTGTAAATGCCCAAATGAAAGATGGAATTTCCATCCGTACTTTGCATGGAACTCAAAATGGCCTTTCCCTTGACAAGCCAAAGTCATGATTCCTGGTCTCTTCTTGGTCACTCTACCTTCAGCACACACTAGAATCTTGCGCTTCCTGGAATGGCAGGAACAAGCCTTGGCTCCTGAAAATCCTTTTAAATAGGTAACAATGGGGATAGCCACTAAAACCAAGGAGAGAGTTGTTACCTTCAGAGGCAAATAGCTGTTTGGAGAAAGAAGGGGGTGTTAAGACTGTGCAAATGGAATTAGGACACCTCTCCATCCGAATATGCATCAAAACTTTCTGTTGTGGAACCTATTTTTAAAAAAATACAAATACAAACTACACCTTGAAAGTATTAATGGTCTGTTCCACACCAGCTGGCTGAGTGTACAGTGGGGCTTAAAAGACAAACAGTGATTTGGCCACCTTACAAATGGGGCCAGCCATCCCTCCACATTTCTTATTTCTATCTTCAGCCCAAAATGTGTGTATTTACACTACATTAAATATACAGCCATCATACTCACGGGACACCTTGCTATGACAGTACTTCCATTTGCCTTAACTGCCAAGACAACTCGGCTGAAATGTTTTCTCTGGATTTGTACCCCTCAGTTTTGGAAATGCACCAAGAGGACAGAGTTTTGCCTGGGCCTGTAAAACTCTGGCTGGCAAGCATATATGCTGGGTATGATGAAGGGCTGTAAATGGCTAGGTTTCTTCTCACAATACAGAGCGAGATAGGAATTTGACCACTCCTTCCTGTGTACTTGGCACCCACCTTAAAGATACATCAGGTTGAGAAATGACCCCCTGTGGCTTTAGCATAGATACTCACGTCTACAAATCCAATCAAATACAAATACATGGCTGGCAACTCAACACTGTGGTTCTGAATATCAAGAACAGATATTTGGCAGAACTTCATGTGAAAAAAGGTCTTAAAATTGATAGATGGGATTTTTCTTGGATTTCTCCCCCCAATAAATATACAGTAGGCCCTTGGTATCTGTTGAGATTTATTTCCAGGACTTCCTCCAGATACCAAAATACGTAGATGCTCAGGTCTCACTGCATAACATGGTATAGTAAATCAGGGTTGCTTATATAAAATGGCAAAGAAGGATGATTGGATCCCTGCATAAAGTATTAATGTATATAGAGGACTGAGTATATAATACAATATTGATAGAAAGCATGATCCAAAAAGTACCAAGGCCTTTCAGTACCAAATAGACTTTTGCAAGACAGTTTTTCACTTGTTTAAATTTTAAATGAGTGTCCTCAATGTAAGATAAAAGCAGATTTGCAATAATTTATGAAATATGCTTGTTCACCTGTTTTGCCCTAGTTTATGAGGGTGTCAACATTTTCTGGATTTGTCAGGGTTTAGAATCCATTGACCCAGAACACAGAGACACTGTCTCATATCTATTGGCCATTGTCATTGTCAACTAGTCTAATAAAAACCCTCTGTCAAGGGTGACAGTTCTTGGCAGCCTCAGCTTTGTCAGTCAATCGGCAGGGATACAAATTTGGCAGACAAATTCCTGATCCTTGCCAATATTCACTGGCCAAGTGGAGGAAGGGCCAATAGAATTCATCTATATTGTCACAAGGCCACCACTAAAGAGGCTTTCATAAAACAACAGTGTGAACAGTGAGAATAGCTGGTGCCATTCGATAAGATGGTATGAGTATTGTATATGTCATATGTTTGCATTACAAATAAAGTATACATGGGAAAGTATCTAGAAACAGAAACCATAGGACTTCCGAAAGATCATCAAATGTCACATTTTTCCTTCTTCTCTTTGGAAAGCCAAAAAAATACATTTGATACAACTTTCCATGTACATTAGCCATTTTATTTATTTACTGTATTTCTAACCTACCCTTCTCAACCCCCGGAGGGGACTCAGGGCGGCTTACAAGGCACAATTAGATGCCGGCAACAATACACAATATAAAATACTAATACAACAAGATTAAAACATCAACATTAAAATATTAGCTATCCAGTTCATTTAAAATTCTATCATACAATGCACATTCAAATAATCAGTCAATGGCAGAAGCCGTGTTTCATGTCCGTCGTTAAAACAGTCCGTTCCAAATAAAGTGCTACAGTTACTGTGCAAAGGCCTGGTCCCACAACCACGATTTTACTTTCTTCCTGAAAGCTAGAAGCATTGGGGTTGATCGTATTTCGCTTGGAAGCGCATTCCACAGGCAGGGGGCCACAGCCGAGAAGGCCCTGTCTCTCGTCCCCGCCAGCCGCAGTTGAGTTGCTTCTCATCAGATAGTTGCATTAATTTGTTAATTTATTGTTTTCTCTGTGTTGTACTTTTTGTCATCATTCATGTTATATATTCTGGTGCTATAAGTTATCAAAATATTGCTGGCTGGAGGGTTGTATGCCTTTAAATCATTTCAAACTTATGGAAAACCTATCACAGGGTTTTCATGGCAAGATTTGTTCAGAGAGAATTCACATTTGCCTTCCTCTGAGGCTGAGAGATTGTGATTTGCCAAGGTAATCTGATAGGTTTTGATGGTTAAACAGAGGTTTGAACCTTTGTTTCCGTAGTCACAGTACAATACTCAAAACACTGCACCACTCAGGCTCACTCTGAGTGTAATTTAATGTCATGTTAAGAGGAAAATAACTGTAAATTCTGGAAAAAAATCTACATTTTATAAATATAATTACTTTGAGAAATGCTATTATATATCAGAGTTTTAGAATTAATGTTTTGAATATAACCTCATAGTGTAGGGAATTTTCAAGTATTTCATGAAGAAATCTCTGAACACAGGACAGTCAGTGAGTTAGAACTTCAGGAAGCATTTCCACATAATAGGTCAAGAAAAATAAAGGGTTATGAAGCTCATGGAACCAAAGACAAAGAAAAAGATTTTTAGAATCACTTGAACGAACTCATACCCAGAGACTATATACTTGCAAATAGACTCCTTAATTATCCATTCTAATACTTTTCCTGGTATGGAGGTCAGACTGACTGATTGTAGTTCCCTGGATCTTTTTTGCCCTTTTTGAAAAGAAGAACAATATTTGCTCTTCTCCAGCCCTCTGGCACCTCACAAGTTCTCCAAAATTTCTTTAAAAGGATGGCAAGTGCTGAGAAAAGGTCAGCATGTTCAGTATTTTTGGGTGTAGTTAAACTGGCCTTGCAGTTTTGAACTCATTCAGATTAAGTAAATTGTTACTGATTATCTCCTTGCCAATTTTGATTTGTGGTCTGGATCCCTTACTGCTGAAGTGTGGATGTACAGAGCTCAGCTTATGGGGAAATGGGAATAAATAGGTATTGAGTAGTTCTGTCTTTTTCTTGTGATCTGTCAGTACCACTTTAATATATGATGTGCTATTATACTAGAGTCAACCCTCTGTATCCAGGGATTCTGCACCCACAGATTCAGTTATCCATGGTTTTAAAATGTTTTTTTTAAAAAAAAATAAAATTAAAAAACCAAACCTAGATTTTGCCATAAGGCACAGCATTTTACTACACCATTGCATATAATGGGACTTGGGCATCCATAGATTTCGGGTCTATGGGAACTTCTGGAATTAAATCCCAGCAGATACCAAGGCCACCTGTATATAATATTACCATTGTATTATATGACAGTTACAATGTTGTAGTTTTGTTGCAATTGGGTTTTGGGCACTGGGTTGAAGGCATGAGAATGGTCGGGGGGGGGGGGGGTGTATAAAAGCTGCATATATTTCTCCACTATTCTGGAGATACCTCTAAGGCAGTGATTCTCAATCCGTGGGTCCCCGAGTATTTTGGCCTCTCAACAATCCCACTCAGTTTACCAGCTGTTAGGATTTCTGGGAGTTGAAAGCCGAAACTTCTGGGGAGACAATGGTTGAGAACCACTACTCTAAGGGATCTTGAAGTAAACATCTAATACTTCTAGCCATTGGTTTGCTAAATTCCCCCCAATAGAAGGGGAGACACTCAAGGTGCATTTACCCTGCAGAATTTTGGCACCACTTGAACTGTCATGGCTCAATTCTATGGAATTATGGAAATCATTATTTTACAAGGTCTTTAGCCTTCTCTGTCAACAAGTGTCACAATCGCCGACTTAGAACTGCCCCTTTAACACACACATGGAGACGTAGTAAAGGCTAACTATGTTTATTGAATAAAACAAATCTAAAAAAGCAATTCACTTAGAAAGTTCATAGAATAGAGCAATCAGCACGAAGCTGCAGTTCAGTAAAGTAAGCAGAGTTCTAAAAGGTAAATCCAAAGATGACTGTGGTAAAAAGCTTGGCAAGGCTCCCGGATTCAATCCGGAACGAAGCAAGGGATCCGCACCAATGCGAATCGGAAACAAGGCAAGGTCTTGGTCCAAGGCGAGCCAAACTAGGCTCCAAGATTCACTCCGCTTCAACGCCCTTCAGATCAGACGTGGCCGGAGAACTGACGATCAGTTCCCACGGGGCCGTTCTTAATCCCTCGGCCTGGAACCCCGACGATCTAGGGCCCGACGTCTCCAGTCTCTACTTTCCGAACGGCGACGGTCTAGGGACAGATGCCAGCTCCTCCTGCCCTGCTCTATGTCCCTGCGCCTGTTATGAGAACGGCCCCGCTCTTCCAGTCCAGTATCGCTATCTTCCTGAGAAGCAGCCTCCCCCGGAGTTTCCCAGCCGCTAGCCTCCATCTGCTGCCCGGCCAGCTCTTGGGAACCTCGGCCGTTTGGGAATTCATAACTATCTCCGCTATCTGCTTCGCTGCCTCCCATCTCCACCTGGTCCGCTCCTTCCCCGGGAGAATGCTCCCACTCAAGATCCCAGGCTAAACTCTCTACAGGTGAAATGGGCAAAGGCACGGCTGACCAATCTTGCTCTGGGCCTTCCAACTCATCCTCCGAGTCCCTTCCAGCCTGTGCGGGTCCCAATGCCAACGGGACCCCCGGCGCGTCACCCCCCCCCCCCCCCCAGTGGCACGAACGGGCCCATGGGTGCTACAACAAGTGCTGGTGTTTCAATAACTTCAATGATTCCATAACAACTTGAATTCATTTCTACATTTAGAATCCCAATTTAAGCCACTCCTGAGTTTTCCCAGCTGCCAAGCTGGAAGGGAATCCAATCAGTTCTCATACAGACCATGCAATGTCTGGATTTCTTCCTCCATTCTGCCCCAAGACTCTTAATAGCCAAAACCAATACAGCTATGACCACTTCAGCTCCAGCAACATGGTTGGGTTATTTCCTTTGGTTCTCCAGATTTGCTTCATGACCGGATCTGAAATTACATATAATGCCACACAACACCAGTGAATTTGCAGGTTATTGAAGAATGGATAAGGGACAAAGAAAGCTGAAGCAATCATCCTACTGTTGTCACATAAGTTAAAAATTGCTTTGTGGTAAATTGACAGGCACTGAAGAAAGAGCTTTTAATAGGAACACTTTAAAAAATAGTTTTCACATGTTTTAAGGGTGTGTTCTCCTGCATAACTACATCAGTGTAGGTAAGCTTCATTTGCAAGTCTTAATTGTTTACCCACAGACACTTATCTCTGATGGAAACCCCACTGTGAAAGGGAAAATGGGAATCACAGGGAATACTCATCCCTCTTACTTTGATCTTCAGGGCTTTCTAATTACCTGTTCCTTTTATCAGACAAGATGTTGCAAAAGCTGATGGGGCAAAAGACTCATTGGAGACTGTTCATGAAGAGTTCATGACCAGAGGAACATTAAGATGGTAGACAAGCCAAAAGGGTGTAATGTTCTGCACTCTTCTGCCCCTGCCTGCTAGCAACACCAGAGGTGTTACTGTGGCTGTTTATTGGGAAGCAAGTGAAGAGATTGTGTTCTTAGAAGAAATACAAACTTTGTTAGGTAGATGGAAGGTTGAACTAGAGGGGAAGTGGATAATTTTATATTGTTGCCATTGGCGTCATCACATTGCCACAGCAATAAGAAAACTGGCTCTGGTAGACCTACCTCCCATAGCATGTGCATTTGTTCAGACATGAGAACAATTCAGTATGACTGCCAAGAGAACTGCCAAATAGTGTCTTCAAAAAAGAGAAAGACAATGCTATCAGGTGCAACATCTGGAAATAGCATCATCTCTACCATCACTTCTCCCTGGGTGACATATTAGCTGTCCAGATATTACCAGGCAATCAGTGTAAACAAAAGATAGCAAACTTTTGTTTGGAATCTTAAGACTTTCTGTGGAAACACAAAGGAGCTTATAATACGAGACAGTCAAATCACAATTATAGCAGGACAATAGCTTAACATTGGAGTGTCTCCCTTTGTTGATTAGAGCCAGCCATGTGGATTGGAGAATTAAATCCAATCTGTGGAGTTTTCTAAGTGGACTGAAGTGCACCAGTCTGTGTTCACTTGTGTCTGTAGTGTATAGTAGTTTTTCTTTATTGTACGATTTTGTGCATAAAAATAGTTTTTGTGGTTATTCTATAACCTATTATAGAATACTTTACATGATAAATCATTGCTACTTTTGGCAGAGGTGTATTTAAAGAGGGAGCAAATGAGAGCATTGCTCCCCACTCCTCTTCCAACTGTAGGATTTTATACACACACACAAGCACCCAACAAATTGTAGTTGTGTTACACACACATTTTATAGTCTCCTTTTCAAAATACTTCCAGACTTTCCCACTACTGTTTTTCCTTTATGCTAATGTTGCATATAATCTCCATATATTTCATTTTCATCCCATCCCTCCATGAGAATAAATAATTGGGGGCATCTATTAGTTTAAGGACTGTTTGCAGCAGAACAACCTAAGCTGAAAAATAAAGTGTTTGAGAGATTGGTTTTCTTCCAGTCATGAGTTGTACTCCAAAGTGAGGGAAGGAAGGGACCCATCACAGTGGTATTCCTCAGAAACACCATGGCCATATTCTCACATGAGAGGCAGCATTATGTAATGGTTTGAGCACTAGAGTTTGAATCCCTATCCAGCCATGGAAACTCACTTGTGACCTTATCAGATGGTGTGAATTTGGCGTCCTAGGATGCTTCCATCCTGAATTGGGGACGGAGCCCATGCTGGACATCAAACAACGACCCTTCACCTGGCCTCTATGATGAGGCCTTTGGTGACATGGGGCAAAGCTCACTCTTTCAGACTTAGAGCAAGGCAATGGTGATGCCCCTCTGAACAAATCTTGCTAAGAAAACACTATGATAATTTGCCTTATGGTTGTCATAAACTGGAAAAAAACATGAAGGCACAGAACAAAAAATATAAAATAATAAACAATCCATCATCACATGAAGAGGTCAAAGAATGATGATTCTTCTATGCACGTGTTACATTGTCTTATATCCTTAATTCATAGCACTTAGAGGTTATAGAGAATTTTTCTTCCCACTCTCATGCTGTCATGAAATGAGTGATAATGTAACCTGTAATTATGTAACTCGGACTTTGTGGATTTGTGTATTTTAACTATGTGTATTTGTAACTGGTTTTTAATCTTTATAATGTATTTTTTAATGGTACAGTTAGTTGCTTTAATGATTGTATATGTATTACTGCCTGTTGTTAGCCACCCTGAGTCCCCCTTCAGGGGTGGAGAAGGGCGGGTTATAAATAATTAAAATAAATAAAATAATAATTACAGTGAAATACACTTGAATTATCATGGTTGGAAAATCCCAAATACCTCTTTAATCAAATTAGACCTCAACAAATCTGCTTCTTTTAAAGACATTAAACAACTAATATGTTTTTTTAATTGTTTGCCCATTTAAGTAATATAATATCCATTTTCATTCCTTTTTTAAGCTGAAGTTTCAATACCTGTCACAGTTACAGCCCAGAAACCTAGGTGTCTGTGGCACACAGAAATACCTTCTATGACCCTTTTCCACTACACAATTATAGTGCTTGTCATGATGAAGATGAATGATTTGGTTGATTTATTCCCCTTGCAGCTGCCCCACCCTGGCTGTAACCACTCAATATTGGCCAGGTGGTTTGGCTCATTCCCTGCTGCATTGATCCTTACATCACTTACTACTTCAGAAATGAACTCTTAACAGTGCTATGATCCTCGTTTAACTGTCATAGTTCTATATTGTAGAATTCTGGGATTTGGAGTGGAGGAAAGGATATTTGGAGTGCATCCAATGCTGTTTGACATCACTTTGACTTCCCTGGCTCAATGTGATGTAATCATGGGAGTTGTTGTTTATTCGTTCAGTCTCTTCCAACTCTTCATGACCTCATGGACCAGCCCACGCCAAAGCTCCCCATCGGATTTGGCCACCCCCAGTTCCTTCACAGTCAAGCCAGTCACTTCAAGGATACCATCCATCCATCTTGCCCTTGGTCGGCCCATTTTCATTTTGCCTTCCATTTACCCCAGCATCACTGTCTTCTCCAAAATTTCCTGTCTTCTCATGTGGCCAAAGTACTTCATCTTTGCCTCTACTATCCTTCCCTCCAGTGAGCAGTCACGCTTTATTTCCTGAAATATGGATTGGTTGGATCTTCTTGTGATCCAAGGCACTCTCAGAATTTTCCTCCAACCCCACAGTTCAAAAGTGTCTATCTTCCTTTGCTCAGTCTTCCTTATGGTCCAGCTCTCGCATCCATGGGTTACTATGGAGAATACCATTGCTTTCACTATGCAGATCTTTGTTGCCAGTGTAATGTCTCTACTCTTCACTATTTTATCGAGATTGATCATTGCATTGCTCTCCTCCCAAGAAGTAAATGTCTTCTTATTTCCTGGCTGCACTCTGCATCTGCAGTAATATTTGCACCTAGAAATACAATGGCTGTTACTGCTTCCACATTTTCTCTTTCTTTTGCCAGTTATCAGTCTGGTTGCCATAATCTTGTTTTTTTAATGTTTAACTACAACCCAGCTTTTGCACTTTTTTCTTTCACCTTGGTTAGAAAACTCCTTGGCTCCTCCTCAATTTTTGCCATTAAAGTGGTATAATCTGCATATCTAAGGTTGTTAATGTTTCTTCCAGCAATTTGGACTCCAGCCTTGGATTCGTCAAGCCCCACACGTCACGTGATGCGTTCTGCATACAAGTTGATGGACTGTTATGTGAAGCTATATTATCATATAATGAAAACTTGTTGTTGGGCAATTAAATAAAGGTAAGGTGTGGTCTATCTGCACTGCCGGTGTTACTAAGGTTCCATGGCCTGGGAAAAACAGACCTGCCCAAAGATGAAATGAGAAACAATATATGTTCAGTGTTGCAATAGGCAGTCAAATTTCTAGCCATCCCTATTCATGCTGAACAGGTGTCTTATTTGGAGGGAATTACATTCTAGTATACCATACACTAATATTCCCACAGTTGCTTACAAAGTTTCAGAATGCAATAAAACAATAGTATTCAATTAAAAAAAACATAAGTGAAATCACACCAAAGTTTTACCAAAACAGTCCAACAACTGATCATAGTAAAAAAACAATCACATCATGAAGTTTTTAATGCATTTTAAAAGGTGTTGAGAATATTATTATTTTTTAAATTGACGTCATTAAAATCAGAACAGCCATCAGATAAGTCTCCTTGAACAGAACATTCCAAAATCTACCATGCAGGCTTTTCCCCAGTAGCCGTCTGCTTTACCTCATATGATGGTAGAGCCCAGAAGGAACCCAGAAGAATTAGGTCTTTATTGAGAATCTTAGTGCTCCATGCAAGGAGCCGGCATGATGTAACGATTTGAGCAATGGACTTCTACTCTGGAGATCAGGGTTTGAATCCTTGATCAGCCATGAAAGCCACTGGGTGCCCTTGAGCATGTCACACTTTCTTAGGATCAGAGGAAGGCAATGCCAACCCTCTTCTGAACAAATCTTGCCAATTAAAAGCTCTAATAGGTTCACCTTATGGTTGCCACTGGCTGATAATGACTTGAAGGCACACAGTATCAAAGGTTAGAAATCCTTAATCTGTTCTGGGCAGCTGCATGGTCCTGCATAACTACAACAACTATGTCTTAGCAGATATTATTCAAAAAGTGGCATGCTTCTAGACAGCTGCTATTGACAACGGACAGATTCCATAGCATCTTAAACCTACTTCCATTTTGCTTTTATTACTACACATTCCTGTGTTAAACTTTGATATCAGATCTATGTAAGGCACAGCAACCCTGATCTATATATTATGTGCATTCTGATCTTAGGAGGTCACATTCCATTATCAAAGGAATAGGCTTTGCCCATGCCTCCACTGTGAGGTTGTCATATCTCTGGTTTGCTGTCATTTACCATACCAGGAGTATACATAGACTCTTAATTTGATCCTCCTTCTCCTAGCCCTCAAACAACACAACAAAGTAGATTTGTAAGAAATAGCAATTTGCCTAAATTCATGTGAAAAAATCCACGACCAAACACGAAGTTGAACTTGTATTTTCCCAACTCAGCACAGCTACTCCAGATGAGTAGTTACCAAGGCTGAAACATAATGGTACAAAATCATTACAATGATTAATGTGTTGAACTCACATATTACTAATCTGAATGTAAATTAATAACATGCATGCTTAGAATTAGCTGCTCAAACACAAGAATCTGGAATATGGCAAGCCTACTCCATTGCCACCAATTAAATCACCCCATCCCCATTTGCTTTGAAGGGAATTTTAGGCAAACAAACATTGAAAGTGAGGAAGATCCATGTACTATATGTTGATCCCCATTTGCACAAGGGACCTCTCTGATTGCTTACTTGTAATTTTACAAAGAGAAACTAACTTCTGCTCTCTATCCTGCGGATTAGCTCTGAGATACCCTATAAAATAATACAGATGTGGCAAACATCTTTTGCTGGGCTAAGTCTTACTCTATCCTGTATTTTGGCCTGAAAGACCAGATAAAACTGGGGGTGCATTGAAACAATATTATAAACAAACACAACTGGTCACCTTAAGCTTTATTTTGGGGCATACCTGTGAATGCATTAACCTAAGCTTGAATTCTGCCAGCAAAGAGCTAGATGGTATGAGCAAGGAAAATGATGATTCTGTTATTAATTGGTTCATTTTATGGGAATGAACTGAATTCTTACCATAGGTGACTGGACGAGACAAATCATGATATGCAATATGTTTTCTTGGTAGGACTACAATCCACAGAAGTGTAGGTCAATATCAAATTTCTTCTCTCTTTAGGGGGCCATAGGATTCTTTGTGACAGATTTCCTGCAACTAATTAACACAGCAACTGTGTTGAAAGAGAAAGGTAGGAAAGGTTCTGCATTTAGCCATACAGCTAGTTTTGTGAGATCTTGGATTAATAATAATTTAGATCTTATAGTACTTGCTGATTCCTCTGGTCATGTTATGCCTGTTCCATCTCATGATTTGTAAATTTATATTTAATATATTTATTTATTCATATTATAATTTATATCGTATGTAAATTAATCATAAAATATAATTTGTGTGTATAATTTAATATGTATTTGCTTATTTATTTATATTAAGATATGGAAATCCAGTTTCTGTTATGAAGCAACTGGATCAGCTGCTGGGTGATAAGTCAACATTTATGTGAATCCCATTGATTCTGAGCAACTACACTGGTTGGGACTGGATTTAAAACATTCAGTAACCATAACTTTATTATGTTTTTCCTGTAAAGCTAACTGTCAAACAGTCTGTTTCAAGAGGGGGGATACATTCCTGGATGTTGTATGGATGTGCAACACTGTGGGTCATATAACAAACCCAAGAAATATATAAAGTTATGCTGGAGGGGTTAAAAAATGCCTGTAAAGGACATATTTTGTTAGAAGTGAATAAATTTAATCACAGATGCCAGTGCTATGGATACCAGGTTCATGCTATAATGCACCTTTCTTCTGAGCTGGTCGCTTTGGTGTGGTGTTCCAGCCTATTGGCCATAGACAGACACCGGGGGCTCCAGCTGACCAGGGGCAGATCAGGGATGATGGGTGGCCAGATGGATACGGGTCTGCAGATGAAAAATTAGCCTGGGATGATGAATGGCTACATGGGTATGGGCCTGAAGTTGAGGATAATGATGACTCCATGGAATTTAGTTCTGAAGTAGACAGTGAGAGGCCCAGCGACCTTGATTCCCACGAGAACTTCTTCACTCCTTTGCCAGATGAACATTCCGAGGAGAGGGAGGACCGAGTTTCCCAGCAAGTTAGCATTGCACCTGGGGCCGCTAATGAGCAGGAATTTGACAGGAGGGCTAGCATCAGATCCTCCCGGAAAGATTTGGCTTTGAGGAAGGGGGTGCGCTGGTCACATAGAACTTAGTTCCCTTTATTAGATTGTGCTGGGGTTGTTCTAGTCAGACCTGAAGCTACGTTCAGCTTGGAAGGACTTGGGTCGTGGGCTTCAAGTTCTTGTCGACCACAGGAGCGGTTTGCCTTGTCTTTGCAACTGTGTTTTCCATGGGATGTATGACAGCATTCTCTACCACTGTTTTTGAAACTATTTTGAATTGCCTTTTGCCTTGGATTGAAATTACCTTGCATCTTTCTACCTTTGGACTATTTCTTATTCTAAATAAAAGCATCTTTATAGCATCTGCCTGGTGTGTGTGATCTGCGGGGGGGGACTGCCACGATCTGAGGTGCAACATTTGGACATATTAACTTGATTTCCTATTATGGCTACACAGGGGTGCTGTCAACTTAAGACAGCAGCCTCACATCCCAGCCATGCTGAAACTATTTTCAGCACAGCTGGAAATGGGTCAGGATTCCAACCCAACAGCACCCTATCCCTCAAGTCAGAAAAATCAGCATTCTCTCTACTTCCTGGTTTGTCGCCGTGTGACTGAGCAAAGTATCTGGAGAGGAGTGAGCCCCCTTTTGCTTCACCTGGGCTGCCTCCCATGGCTGTCCACACTGCCCAAAAATGGGGAAGAACTGAATCATGATGCAGAATCCAAACCTTCCACTGTGGTTTTTTTTAAACTGGGGTGCAGCCGCATTAAGCAGTTAACCCTGTGTTAACTTGCATCAGTCTGTATGTATTGTGTGGATGCACGCAAACTAATGTAACTCTACATGGTATCATTTGGCAGTGTAGAATCGACCTTGGGGGCCCCAGACTGGTATAAGATTACTGTACTATAACATGACAGAAAAAAAACTTTTTTGATTAAAACAAAAAACTAGTAGAAGAAGTATGATATTTAGGGAAACAAAGTCATCAAGTTGGTCCAATTGATGACTACAATAATTTCCAATATAAAGGAGTCTTGAAGATAAATATCACTATTTTTGAGTAGCCTGGGAAAAATATAACCATCAGAACCATGTGATGAAATTTGAAGTTACTGAAAAGGACATTCAAGTGCCACCTCGGAGTTGGTTGAGGTAGGCAGGATTTCCCTGGGTACTGGTTGTGGGGGGTCGGGAGCAGGTCAGGGTTTTGCCCTCCCTTCTGCTCAAGATCCCCGTGTACAACTGGTGGGCCACTGTGTGATACAGAATGCTGGACTTGATGGGCTGAGGTCCGATTCAGCATGGCTCTTCTTATGAAGTGCCAGTTTAATATCCATAAGAGTTATAAACTATAATTATGGAAGCACTTCTTTGGCATGCTACCTCAGCAGTCCCAGCTTGGAATGTGGGTGGGGCCTTGGCTGTTTGCCTTTTGAGACAAACATGTGTTGTTTTTTGTTTGTTAATGTTTATGCATGTGTGCATGCAATGAGCCAACTAGCATTCCTTAAATGTTACCTGCACATCGTAGATTCAATAAACTGCTCTATCAAATGGCATCAAATATTGTCCTCCTGACAAGGTGTTGTGCTAAGGTCCATTAAGCTGCAACAGAAATTATAGAAAAGGTCTGCTGGATCAGATCTTGTATAAAACAAGCCATTTTAAGGGTGTCTAATTTTTAAAAAGAAAAAAAACCCCACAAGATTGTGATGGCTTTTTGCAACTAGAAAATAATATTTTTTTCCTTCTGTACCATCCTGCATCCACAGCATTCTGCTGTTTGCTTTGGCATGATCATGTAGCAGGAAAAAAATACATGGACAACTTGAATAGTGATTTCCCAGCATGCTTACATGTGCACACAAATACACATTGATGGTATGGCAACCTCATTGCTATCCGTTTGGAAGTTACTAGTAACAAAAAAGTATTAATAAATGAGCACTACTACATTGGGTGTTCATGCATGGCAGAGGACTGGACTACATGGCCTTTGTGATCCCTTCCTACGTGGTGATTCTGTTATTATAGTATTCTCTTACTATTGAGTTGATCATTGTAAGTTTTAGTACTGTAAAATCCTTAAAAAATCCATTGTCCAAGGCTGAAGAAATCCTGAGTGGATCCAACATGGGATGAACATGAAAAGTACAGTTACAAATGTTATAAATCAGAGGTGATGTAACATCTGGAGGTCCAAGTGTTTTGGACTGCACTTCTCATTAACCCTATACCCAAGACAACCAATAGTTAGACAATGGCAATTGCACTCTGTGAACTCTTCATGCAAACTTGGTATACATAATTCAGGGGTGTGTGTGTGTGTGTGTGTGTGTGTGTGTGTGTAAGGAGTGACTTGAGAAACTGCAAGTCGCTTATGGTGTGAGAGAATTGGCCATCTGCAAGGATGTTGCCCAGGGGATACCCGGATGTTTTGATGTTTTATCATCCTTGTGGGAGGCTTCTCTCATGCTCCTGCATGGAGGGCTGGAGCTGACAGGGAGCTCATCCACACTATCCCTGGATTTGAACCACCAACCTGTCAGTCTTCAGTTCTGCTGGCACAAGGGTTTAACCCATTGCGCCACCGGGGGATCCTTTCAGATATTAATGGTATGTGACAGGTTTTGATTTTTATGTGTTTAGAAGACCTGGAGCAAATTAAACAGTACTTAGCATTCTTTTCAGGAACACTAAATACTTGAAGAACGTTTTTGATGTTTGTGTTCATTAAAGCCTATATTGGGTGGGGCACAAGAGCTGAGGAGTAGTTCTTCCAGGATCAGATATAACATGCTCAGTTTGAGTTGTGTGCCAACACACTTAATTATGATGTGCATTTCAGTACCACTGCCAAATTCCATACCTGTGCACTCCTCTGATCAGCAAGTCTCTCTTGTATATGGCTTATTAAACTAGTTGCCCAAACTCAGTCATCACCTGCTCTGCTTAACTGCTGGCCGCTTCTTGGCTTTTTACCCTTTTCTTTAATGACGTGTTCTGGCATCAAATTGTTTCATCTCAAAAACATGTGTGCCACAGTGCTTCAGAATACTTTGCTCGTGCATTCCCCTTATTGAAAGAGGGAGAGAGGGAGGCGATTGGAAATTCATGAATTCAGACTGGCAGATATTAAAACTGCAACTTAAATAATTTCTGTGTCTGTTTTACTTCTGCAAGTGTAAATGCAAGGAGGGGGATTTTTCATGGCAAATGGATAAAGGGAAAGCATAAGCATCCTCAAAAACTACCTTTTATGTACTTCATAAATCTAAGGGAATGTACTTGAGGCAAAAATACGTTTTCCCTCCTAAAGACACCACAAGGATCCTCAATGATTTTCTGGAACAGGCTCAAGCCAAGTTCATTTCCCAGTGTTATTACACCAGCGAAAGAGAAGGGGGCAGTATGGCAACAGAGGAAGACGTTGGACTACTGGTGCTGCAATGGGAAAACAGCAGCAAAAGTTATCCCTGCCAGGAGTAAACCTGCCCTGGCACCTCCTGAGCTGCTTGGGAGGTAGCCAAGTGACTTTCTATACTTATGAAGATGGATTTCACTGCCGTCCCCTCTGTCACCTTGGCTGCTGTATTTTGATCAGAAAAATTACTTATAACAGGGGGCAAAATGTGGACATCGAACCCCCAATAAGAATTCTGCCTTTCAGTAAAATTTTACTTCAGCCCCTAAATGTCTAACTAGCACTGAATCACTGAAAACTATCCAAGTTGAACTTCTCCTGTTTGCTGTGTTTGCATTCCCTTGGTCACTTTACCTGCCCCTATTCTTTGGGTTCATAAATTCTAAATGATCTTTTAAGTTACTGTGATGTTATGAATGTGGGAACTGGTGGAAAATTTCATTAGGAAGGACATAATTCTTATTCAAGGGCATCTTTGCCAATAGTAGAAATAACATAATTATTATCCTATATGCTAGGCTTGGTTGATCCAAAAAATAAAATAATAATTTTAAAAAGTTCAAAACTCATTTCGGATGTAGGGGGCGCTGATAGTTCAATTCTAAAGTCACTTCCGGGTTTTTTTTTCTTTTTTAAAAAATCAAAACTTTCTGAAACTTCTGAATTGATTTGTTAATGACAGACATGCATGCTCAGTAGGGAAAAAACAGCACTGGCACTGGGGAAACTTCAAGGGATTCTCCCTTCCTCATTTTTAGACCAATCCTGATTAAACTTGCCACAGTGGTAGAACACATGGACCACTGTTAGCTCACCATGGATTTTTGGCTAATTTTCAAAGTTTTTATAAACAATTTAAAAATTAATAAAGAAAATCTGTTCCTGGTTTGAAAGTGTTGAAAGTTTTATGTTCCAAAATTATATTTGTACCTTTAAGTGTTATTCTATCATGTTAATTTAGTGTTACAAGGTACAGTTGAGTTAATTGGCAATTAGACTACTGGGAAAGGTGGGGTCTGATTGTTATGTGTTTAAATGCTCTTTGTATTTTTGTATTCATCCCTTCTGAGGCTTTGTATCACCTTTGAGGATTCCTGTGTGGAATATTTCTAAGTTGCCTTTGTGGCTGCCTTTTATGGCTCTCCTGTGTGGAGTTATTTTGCTTTATTGTATTTTTCTCCTGAATGGACATTTTATTTGCTTACATTAAAGTAAGTATGACTTTTATGTCTATGGAGTTTTTTCTCAATTGACCACATTGCTTCGGGGCTAAGCTAACGCTGCTACATCTTTGTTTTATACTCTGCAAGTTTAGGTTTGTGCTTTATATTTTGGACAACCTAACACATAATCCCTGACAGAAAGTGTTATTTCCTGTTACACTGGGTGGACTTTACTTTAAAAGTAGCCATTCTACTCCAGGAACTTTCTTTGTGTGGCACAAACTGTGTTAAATTGGTGGCGAACAGGAATCATAGTAGAGAACCCATCAAGGGACATCTAGACTGATCCTCTTCTTCTGGGCAGAAAGGCACCATCCAAACTCTCCTGACATCCATTTACTTCCTCTACTGAGTTGGAAGGGACATCCATTTGTTTATTGCACCGGGAATGTGGCGCAGCTGCCTGGGAGTCAGCTCCATAAGATCTCTACTGACCAGAAGGTCATGAGTTCGAGGCCTGTCCGGGTCGAGGTGAGCTCTCGACCAATTTTGTAGCTCGTTGCCTGTCTATATATGTTGTATGTCTATGGCATTGAATGTTTGCCTGTATATGTGCATTGTGATCCGCCCTGAGTCCCCTGCGGGGTGAGAAGGGTGGAATATAAATGACGTTAATAATAATAATAATAATAAATTATTCCTTTTGCAGATGCAATCAATCATTTTATCATTACTTACTGATGTAAAGGGCTGGCAGTGGCTGGCTTCCCCAGTGCCTTGTTCATGTCAATAGGCCAAAGTGAAATGATTGGTCTTTAAACAGTTTATGTAAACTTTGTAAAAGTTGTGTATTGCTTTGCTGCCTTCTTTAGACACCTTTGTAGATTCAATCAGTTTATTTTATCTTTAGACAAAGACTGCTACAAGTCTAGCTATAGGGGAGGGGTCCTTCAGCCATTTTGGCTAATGAGCAGCAAGGCAGTGTAGGAAATGTTGTTTAACAGCAGGGCCTTTTGCAATCTCTACTATTGGGGGCCTGGCCTTTACAAACTACAACAATGGCTGTGCTTAGCCACGCTCACCTTTGCATCGCCAGGGAGGGAAAGCATGAGATTTTAAAACTTTTTAGGCTTTACCAAAGTTGTTTAATGGTTGTGAAACTTAAAATAACCTTGGGAGACATCCGAACATTATGGAATATTTCCAGAAAAAAAAGGTTAGTAGTTCAAATTCGGATTTCCCTCTCCCACCTTTCCTGCATGGCTCAAAACTGCTTTGAAAGTCAAAAGTCAGAAGTTTATTACGAGTTTCAGGCTCTTCCGAAAAAACCTATTCAACCCTACTATATACCCCTGGCTTGTGCTGATTTGAAACTTCCACCAATGTGAATCACCAACAGGATTCCAGTGTCACGTGCCATCCCCTCTAAAATTGCTCTGTGTATATGTGTGTTGGGAGGATAGAGCTGGAATCTGAAAAACCTTGGTTGTCAGAAGCCTCGACCCCCAAATGCTAGCAGAGTATTAATCGACAATCCGAAGTCAAACAGATAGAGATGGAAACATTAGCAGGATAACACAATAGAGAAGCTGAATGTCCATTCCAGGGTCATAAGCAAAGTACCAGAAAATCCAGAATATAAGGTTGAATCTGACTCCATAAGTCAGTGGTTCTCAACCTGTGAGTCCCCAGATGTTTTGGCATTCAACTCCCAGAAATCTTAACAGCTGGTAAACTGGCTGGGATTCCTGGGAGTTGTAGGCCAAAACACCTGGGGACCCACAGGTTAAGAACCATTGCCATAAGTCAAGGTCCAAATGTAAGTCCAGACTTCAGAAACACGATATAGGAAGAATTCTAGGGCTTAGCTTCTAGAACTGATGTTGCACCCAGCAATAAGTTGCGACCCCTGAGCTCCTTGAATTCTAAATTCACATATGTTACCTCCTGCTGGCTCTCTTCCTAGCTAATCTCAAGGACCTGTGCAACTGACACCTCTCTCTTTGCAAGTCTACGAAAGCTGGAACAGTTAACTCTTCCTCAGCCTTCTCAAAGGAACTCGCTTACACTTGTTCTGCAGACTGAGAAGTACTTACTTACTTGAATCTAATGATCACTTTTTTCTGCTAAATTGCCTTCCCAAAATTAGGGTGTGCATTAGATTCACTTAATATGGTAATCTTAGTGCTGTGCCAAAATAAAAGAGGAAGTTGCTTCACAAGCACCTGGAGCTCTTATTTGAGAGAGGTCCTTTCTAATTTAATTGCCACAGCTCAATGCTATGCAATAGTAGGATTTGCAGCTTGATGTATCAGCATTGTTTGGAAGAGAAGGCTCAAGGTCTTGTAAAACTACAACTCCAGGATTCCATTGCATTGAACTAAGGCAATTAAAGTGGATTTGTTCTACAACATAGATGCACACCAAGGTTTTCATTTGCATTGCTGGAAGCTTTGGTGCTTTAACGCTTACACTTTTAAAGGAGAAATTCTAAGCATGCAGAAACAGACCAAACCACAAAGAGGTCTTTTTGGCACTGCACATTACATTTGGCAGCAAATAGGGGTGGGGTTTTTTGGTTTAAGGATATTTTAAACTGAGGTGCACATTTGATTTGATGGCACATTAGACTCGAGTACAGTAGTAGTGCTTCCCATGGGTGCTACTTCAAAGCTTGGCTGAGGGAGCTCCTAGGCACTGCTGGGCTCCAGCTCAACTGCCGAGCCTTCTGCCAGCATCTCCTCATTCATACACCAGAACGGTGCTCCTTAGAGTGGGTGTCCTGGGAATGGTGCAAATCCACAAGGCTGCTGGTTCCTGCCTAGTTTGCAGGAAAGAAAGATATAGTTGTAGTCAATATGCCCAAATATGATACAGTTCCCTAGCACAGTGTTTCCCAACCTTTTTTGAGCTGCGGCACACTTTTAACATTTAAAAAAATCCGGGGGTACACCACCAACCAAAATGACACAAAATGACATTCTAACACAGTAAAGAATGGCTGGGGGATGGTGGCCTGCTGGGAGCAGCTTCTGGGAGTGCCAAAACTGGGGGAGGGGGTGGAGCCAGGACACGCCATGCCCCGCCCCCTCCCCCCAGCTTCAGCTCTCCCAGCAGCTGCTCCAGACTTGAAGGGGCGAGGAGTCATGGCAGATTGGAGGCTGGCTGGGGAAATGGCCAAAGGAGTGGCGCCCCGGCCCCTTCTTCTATTTTTTCGCCGTCGCCTGGCCCTTCCTCCCCCCCCCCCCCAGCAGCAGGAGTTTGGCAGGAGGAGGGGGGAAAGGAAGGGGGGGCAGAGAGCTTTTCTCGCGGCACAGTAGGAGGTCCGTCATGGCACACTAGTGTGCCACGGCACACTGGTTGAGAAACACTGCCCTAGCACATTGGAGAAAAAAATAATTGCCACCACTGCCCTGGCCCCACACCCACACATCATAATTTGGGAAGCAAATGCTTTGTGCATGTGCAAGCAGGAGGTCTTTCACTCTGTCCACCTTTCCCTCTTATTCCTATGTGGTTGTTTTTGGGGCACAGCAGCAAGACAGTTGTTTTCAAGCCCTGCCCTACTTCGGGCCTCTCACCTACTTTGCTAATGTGAGATATGGAACACTGTGCTAAATTGTTCTTTGACATGGAGAAAAGATATCTGTCTTTGTTCCAGTCTACACTAATATTACTCTTGCCAACATTTGATAAACAAGAGCTAGGAGAGGCTGCAGCAGTTTGCTTTTGCCAGATCTTACTATGGAAGAAAACACTGTACCTGTTCATCTCCTCTCCACTAGTAATTGAGAGCAAACTATTTGTATATTTTGAATTCAGTTTGTAGGATCTGAAGTAAACTGGGAACAAATGGGGGGAAACAGGAAGAGGAGAGGGGAAAATGACATTTTAGAAGCAGAGAAAAATGGGAGAAGAGAGGGTTAGTTGGGATTGTCCCTGCCAAACTATGAGAGTTGGGTGTGTGTGTATACAGTACTTACCTGGCTAAATGTGCTAAATCCAGTGCGATGATGAAGAAATCATCTGGACATTCTTCTATCCTCTTCCTCCCTGCAATCCTCTGCAGTTCCAAATTTGTTTCAAGGTATTTTTAGCTCCCCAGAGTCTGTTCATATGGGGTTTCAGAAAAGGTGGGAGAATTATTCTTTTGACAAAAATCACAATGCTGGATTCATAAGAGATCTCACAAAGCAGGCCAGAGCGCATCTCTCTTTGACCCCTGCAAGATATTTAATTGAATGTGCAAAAAAAAAAAAAAAGAATTTGAGTTCAAAAAAAAAAAAAAGAATTTGAGTTCAGAAAGAAAGTGTTTGTGAAAAGCAGTGGAAAGAATTGTATTTAATTATACTTCCCATTTCAGATTGCTTGTCTCATGCTGAGCAAATGACATAATTTGTGGCATTGGCTGTAAAATGTTGACTGTAAATGAAAACCTATAAATATTTTGGTGTATTTTTTTTTAAAAAAACAGCAAACATTCTGATTCTGAAAGAAAAGGAAATTGGGATGGGGGGGGGGGTATGGATATGTCATTGTGATGCAGTGGTTTGAGTCTTGGACTAGGACACTGGGGGAGCAGAGTTTGAATCCTTGCTTGGCTTTCCCACTCTCTCAGCCTCAGAATTGACTCTGAAGAACTCTTGGCAAGAAAATCCCATGTCTCTTTCAGGTCAACATTAGTTAGAAATTACTTGAAGATAGACAACAACAGTGACAACATAAATACTCTTAAACCATTCATCATATCCATGAGGTTTTGATTTGCAGTTCCATGTATTTATCCTTAAAGGTTACCCACTAATTTTTCCTGTGGATTTAAATAGGCAGTTTGAAGACAAAGTTATTTATACAACAGTCATGGTGGGGAAACACCATAATTTATTCACTGTGAGAAGCTAAACAGGAAAGAGAAATGGGAACCATGACAGAAGTGAACTCATGAGTTGAGGTGAACAAAACTTGTATGGGAAGTGGTAGCCTGGGAAGTTATATATAAGATAAAGTAATATGTGAGTTCTCTATGTTCTCTCAATGGCTACAAAATTCATATTGTAGCACTGGGAAGGCACAATTCTATTCATCGTTCAGTGAATGGAGGACTTCATAACATTCTCAACAAGTGAGCATACAACATGCAGATGTCAATCATGTATTGACATATACTATATTTCATGGCAAAATAGTTGCACCTCCCTTTTGGGTGTTCTAGTTTTGGTATTTTTGTATTTCTCACCAGGCATGTAGTTGGGGTGGGGGTGAGGGGCTTCAGTGCCCCCCCCCCCATTCTTAGGGTGGTCCGCGAGAAGGCCTTACTGGTACATTATTTAAACTGTTATGTTTATTCATATCATGATCTAATCACCATGCTCAAGATATCCCATATGCATAGGGGTATTGGGATAATGATACAAAAGGTTTGCTAGGGTAGACCCTCTGTCACTCAACCTCAGCCCCCCCCCCCTTCTCAATCAAAATCCTGGCTATGGCCCTGTACCTCACATAATACTCACATAAATCTATAAGTCTATCAAATTGCTTAAGCCCATTTGGGGTATTCTTTAAGATTGTGGTAAATTTACATTGTTTATATATGTTTTCTTTTAAAAGTAACTAGATTGGGTTTCCAACAAATATGAATTGGAATGAATTAAATACTTCTGCTATTTCAAAAATTTAGTATTGAAATGCGCCCAGTCTCTTAATTTCCTCTTCTTATACTGTCTTGCCTTTATGCCCCATCAATTCTCCAAGAGAGCTTCATTGCCAAGTATGCTTTGCAAACACACATATTCTGACAATGGTTTGTAAGTTTTGGGGAAACTGCAGGCTGTGCATTATGTAGATCTCCAGGGGTTTCATTTCATACCTCCCTTTGGATCTCAACATTTAAAATAAATGAAAAAAACCCATCACCACCCTAAACCTGGCTGAAAAACATGGAAAACATACTCAAACCATTGGCACTTGGTGCCCCCCAAATCCTTATTATTTATTTTTCAATCAGATGCTAGAGGCGAGGAGATTAAAATGCCATTGTTTTAATTTGCAGAGCAAAGCCATTTGGCAACTCCGCCCTTTTATGGTCAGAACTTTTCTGAGCATGTTCAAAGTTCCTTTTGTTGTCTCTTATCAGCAGCATTCCTCCCTCTTTCCCCACTTCCTACCAAGTGTCCTGTTTTCAGCTGGTATTTTCCCATTCAAGGCCCTCTCTTTCTCTCTTCAGGTCATAAAGTCCTCCTCTTGGACCTTTCCCCCACTTTCATCTCCGCAGTTGCCAATCTAAAACCCCTGTTGTGCTGCTTTTTTGACTGGCAGAGAATTTCAGCTTTCTTTTTAACTCCTCCAATTCCCCTTCCCTTCAGTCTTAACCTTCTTAGGCTTCTCTGTAGAATTCCATCTTCTTAAAAACCACCACAAAATGTGTTGGTTGTCTCCTGCTAGCCCATATCCAATCACCTATATTTGGACCAGAACATTTTTAGTGTCACTCTTGTGATTGTTACTGTTATGCGTCTTCACGTCCTTTTCAACCTATAGCACACCTAAGGCAACCCTTAGTGTTTTCATGGCAAAATTTGTTCATAGGGAGTTCATAGGGAGTTTGCCCTTGCCTCCCTCTAAGGCAGAAGTTACTCGGTGGGCATTTTAATCCTGGACTCCAGAATCCTAGTTCAAACCTATTCCAGTCAAATTACACACATTTATAAGTATATACCCTTAGTGTTTAATTTTTTAAAACTCAAAGCACTCTACCAATTTTCATTTGAAGGAATTTCCAGAGGATATTAGACAAATGGAAGAAGGCACCTGCCATCCAGCCTCCTAATGAAGCTTTGCAAATACTCGGTTATAATCAGACAGTGGAAAGAAAATT
Source organism: Anolis apletophallus (assembly GCA_030556195.1). Lineage (NCBI taxonomy): Eukaryota > Metazoa > Chordata > Lepidosauria > Squamata > Anolidae > Anolis > Anolis apletophallus. The sequence goes on from JARBWK010000001.1 coordinate 77,928,085, forward strand.
GTTCAGCAAATTACCTCTGCAATTTCTAAACTAGACACCATACAATGTAACAAAGGAGTCTAAATTATGTCTTAATTTCTTCAGAAAAGTCATTCTATTTTCCCTACCCCTGACTGAATCATATCTAATGATTCTTTAAAGAAAAACGTTGTATGCCAGCACAAAGTTAACTTGCCAGAGCAACATTCCCAAACTCCTTACAAGGTTAACAATGGAATACATACCAAGGAGGATAGGAATACAGTCAGTGCAGTATTAAGAAGCCAGCTCTCTTTCCCTAGAAGAGAAATTTGAAACAGATGTCCAGAGATTTTATTTACAGGGAAGGGCTCCACCATGATGATTACTAAGAAGTAAATTTAACTGACACCAGTGAAATCTATTCTACTATCTTTGCAGCCATTTTTAGTGGGAAGAAAGAAGGCGGTCATCTGAGTGGTGGCTCCTAGCCTTTGAAACTCCAGGATGTCTTCCTCGTTGCTCTTTTTCACCTGCCAAGTGAAAAGTTTCCTGTTCCAACAAGTGTTCAGGACTAACACATTTAATTGTGGTACTTTTTTCTTGGTTTTTAAAAAATATTCCATCATTTAACAATGTAACAATACTAGAGAAGTAGCGTTACTAGCCGCTATCTATACTAAACAATGAAACAAACAGGACTAGAGCAATAGTCCCGTTTGTTTCATTGTTTATCATTTAACAATGGTCAATATTTTTTATTTCTTCTATATATGTATATGCATGTATACATATGCATGTATGCGCTAGTATTTTAATATATTCTTAATTTGTTTTTTAATATGCTGTAAATTGCCTTGAATCCCAATATTGAGAAAGAATATTGATAAATGAAAATGATAGTGATGGGTGATGGAGGAACTGTGACCCAGTAAATTAGTGTTGCGCTCTTAGAGGTATCATTCCATCCACAGCCCTCCTGAATCTTGCTGGCATGGCAGATGTTGATGGACTCTATTTGATGGCATTTGTTTCCAACTGGATATTTAAACAGATCTTTCCCTTTTTTAATAAGCCAACCAGTGAACCTCATCTTGGCAGCAACAGGAAAGAAGGGAATTATATAAACTCCAGGCCCTTCTAGGTTTCTCTTAGTTGGATACTGAGATGGCCATGAACCCACCTAATCTATGTCTTTTATTCTCTTGCCATCCAACTCCACACCCTGTCCTCAATATGCCCCAATTTCCCCCTCATTTATTGGGTTGGTGTTTTGACCTTAGAAGGAAGCCAATGTGAGGCTTGGTGGAAGGGATCTGAAGATAGTCAGGCCTGCTGCTTGGATTATCATCAGCCACAGAGTAACGTATAGCCCCAGTGAGGCATTCCCAGTACCACAAGATTGCAGCCTACAGATGTTTAGAATCACAGTCTAAGACAACATTCCTCTTGTATTTATATGTATCATCTAATTGCTTCATGGGTCATTATAGGCTGAAATCTTCATAGAACATGATTGTTCTCAAGCCCTGCTTTGTAACTACAGGTGCCTATTTCTGTCCTACTTTTACAATGCCTCAGTTCAAACTCATGGTAATCACTGGGAACAATTTCCTGGAATTCCTTTATTGTTCCCAGTTGTGCCTTCACATAGATGCAGTAGACTTAACAAATTTACCCATGAGATCTAGCCAGGTGAACAGTATTTTTGTCTGTCACCATGATCTTCCCTTTTCATTCTGAGTTTAGCTATAATCCTTAGGGGAGGTGAATTTCTGCAGCAAGTATCTATTGTGAGTCATCTCTGAAGGTAAAGTCTTTTAGGGTGGCTTGCTCATGAATGAGCAGTTAAGACCTATTAGTTTTACAGAAACACCAAATTAACTTAATGGAGGTGTAGCAATGTGAGTTCTGGCTGGTGAATATTTTCTAAATCATTGGGGCGGTGATGTCACTTCAGGTATTATTTGGAACTATTTAGCATCTTGAATAGCTCCTTTAAAATCCTGAATAAAATCCACAGCACATCTGCCACTCCACTGACATGGAAACCACCAGCTGCATCTGTAGCCAAGTATCTCCAGCCCAAGTCCAGCAGCCTAATTATTGCTCTGTCTTTTGGTATTTCACTGCTCTATTCTATGCTAGATAATTCCTGACAATAGGATGTTATACCACACAAAACAGAATGAGAAGGATGGATTAACACAGCCGTCAAGATTTATACACTGTCCTTGGAAGTTTATTTATTATTTTATTTTATTTCCAACATTTCTACCCCGCTCTTCTCAACCCCCGAGGGGGGACTCAGAGCGGCCTAACAAAAGGCACAATTCAATGCCCACACAGTAAAATACAATATAAAAACCAAAAACATTCAGCATTAAAATACATTAAAATACAATTAACATTAACACATCACACACATTCACTTAAGTTAAAAACAGTGTTCCGTCCATAATGGGGGCATTGAGCCATCTCCATCAACTTGCCCTTACAAATCCAGTCCAAAGTGCTGCATTGTGCTAATTGTGCTAAAGTTTGTGCTAAACATTGTGCTAAAGTTTGGGAACCTTTGTGATGAACACCTGCACTTCCAAATATTCTGCTGTATAACTGAAACCAAGAGATTGAGAGTATCAGATAATCCATCTGGAGAATTCTAGTTCATGCCTTCAATAAAGTATGATTTACAAGTTGAGAAAGGGCAACACAAAGCCAGAAGCTACTAAGAATCTAAGAAAAGCTGGATAGACTTCTGGTATAAAGCTTTCCACAGGAACTTCATAGCTTACTATTTACATAAATAAATACCACTAAACCATGCCAAAGTATAATACTAATATTCAGGGGTCTAGCTACAGGGATTACACAATGAGGATATTGCTACTCAAATGAAATGTTACTTTAGTCTCAAAATTTCTGGCATTGCAGTAACTTGAGCTGAACATTTAGAAATGTAGAATACGCAGCCAATAAAAAAGAGCAGGTACCATGGTAAAGAGAACACAACAAATAGAAGAATCCCAGGTGTCAACATTTTTCAGTGTCTTGCTTTCTACAATGTTGAAGAAAAAATTATGGGGGTCAGATTCCCTTTTGGGGGAAGGCAATGTTCCTATTTTGCACTCCCACTCACTACACTTATTTGTTGGTGTCAACAGACCTGTTGAGTGAAGGAGTTGTATGGAAAAATGAGTAGGAGGACAAGAAAAATATGTAGAGATAGCTACCTCTTTTTGAGGAGGTAAAGTCCATGAAGTTTCAGAAAACATGTGGCAAATATCACATTCCTTTACAAATCAGCTGAAAAGTATGTCTATGGACCTCATCCCACTAGAGCATGAATTCTCTTTAAGTCCAGTTTCTGCCTCCTGCAGAATTCTGGAGCTTGTAGTTTAAGGAGGGCTTTGAACTGCTCAGGCAAGAGAGGTTCTGGATCTCACTAAACTATAAGGCTCAGAATTCTGTAGGAGGCGGCAACCAGATTTACAGTGGATCTATGCTCTAGTATGATGAGGCTGCGATTGAGTTCACTGGGGAAACAGGAGTCTAATCTGGTACAGCAAACTGAAGAAGATTTGAAGGTCTATTTGATGGTAGCTAAGAGATTTTTTTATCAGTCTGTTAACTGTAAATGTTATATAGAATAGTGGTTATGTTAACCCGCCATGAAGTGAAAACAAACAAATGTTATTAAGACTTCATCCCATGCAGTTTTCACTCCGTTTCTCTGCACTGCTGAAATGGAGTCCATCACATGACATTAGGTCACTTCTGGTGGTTGCTTCTGGGACTCCATTGCAGAAATACAGGGAAACAGAGCAAAGACTGCATGTTCCCCAGCTTCTCTCCAAAAGACAGAGAGAAGCCGAGGAAAGGAAGTAGAATTGCTACCATCCCTGAATATGGAAAGGCATTGAACCTCGGTGGCAGAGAAGAAAACAAGCCTGTCCCTCTGTTTCCTCCCCCCTCCCCACCCGGATGAGGCCCTAAGTTAGTCCCAGTTAGAAAAGACCTATTGAAAACTACTCAATGGTAAGTCATCTCTTAGAAAGCCAACATGGTGTAGTGGTTTGAATGTAGATCTATGATTCCGGAAACTAGGGTTCAAATCCTTCCAAACAGAATGATCTTGTCAAGTCACTCCACTCATTCTCAGAGGAATGCAATGGCCAACCTCTTCTGAGCCCATCTTGTCAGGAAAAATCTGTGATAGGATTGCCAAAGGTCAGAAAAGACGAGCACACACAATAATACCAATAACAGCACTTATGCAAATTTCATTGCTTCAGTAGGTCTACACTAGATGGAACTAACAATTTTGGCCAATGAGTATTGTGGTTCCTTGCAACCAATTATCTTTTGGTCCTCCAGATGTTTTGGATTTCAATTCCCAGAGGTCCCAGGTGGTAAGGTCAATGTTCAGGAATTCTGGATGCTGAAGGACAAAAAGTTAATCATTGAACTACTGGCCCCCCATCTATGGAACTCCCTCCCTAAGGACATCAGGTTGGCCACCTCCCTCCTGTCCTTTAGAAGACAATTGAAGGCTTGACTGTGGGACCAGGCATTTGACTATTGGACAATTGGAAAGGAAGTTTAGGACATCAGTGGCATTGGATTTACCCAACTTGGTCTTGGTTTTAATCGGCCTGTTTATTGTTTAATGAACTGTGAATGAATTTGTATAATGTTTTTAATTATTTTTACAGTTTTAACTATAATCTTTGTTGTTAAATGCTGACAGCATCACATGATGCTTATTTGAAGCCGCCCTAAGTCCCCCTTTTGGGGAAGAAGGGCAGGGTAGAAATGCATAAAATAAATAAATGAATAATACAACTGAATCAGATAAATTCGATTCTAGCCTACAGAAACCTTAACGGGCATTAATCTTTTAAGATATAATGAGACTCTGTTCTCTATAAAGGTGCGCAGCTTAAATATATCCTGCCAAGGTTCTGCCTCCTCTCCCTCTCCCTCCTCTCCCTCTCTCTCTCTCACACACACACCCTTTTCTCAATATAAAGTCTGACACAAGGATATAGAAAGTGAACACATGCCTCTAATTATGGAAGTAACTCACCCTACTTGCTTCAATGAGGTTTGTGTTGGTAGAGCATTGAGATGGTGGTGGATATCAGGCTGTTAAATTTTTCTTTGATGTCACATGTTTCTGGAAATAAAGAGGAAGAAGTTCCTTTGCGTTCTAAATTGGTCCCATTTTTACAGTGCTCTTTAACTACTTCCTCAAGAAATTTCAGCAGGCCTGTTGGCAGGCCTTCATTCCAAGTAGAAACTATCTCATCAGGAAGCTTAAAAGGTAGGGATGTGTAGTAATTATCTCTCTTGCGAGTTGGCATGACTGCGAGAGGCCCAATATAAGCTAAACTGCATGCTGTGGTTATAATAACAGCTAATGCTCTAATTGATGCAGTTAGGGCTTTTAAAGCATTTTCATTGCAATTACAAGTTTGGATCCCAAATACAGTTCTCTTACGTTGCTGAAACATATGATCAGGCAGAGTGATCATTAAATGCCCAGCTCAGCCCCAATTCTCTCACAGAATTGAAATGAGGTAATGAAAACTTCTGAGCTTCATTCTACTTCTCTTGGGTTTAGAAGTGCATAGTATGTAAACAGTGCTTTATCATCCATTGGTGTTTTTAAATTCAGCAAAAATAAACTCATTTCAGTAGGGAAGTAAAGGCAACTTAATGTGGACAAAAGTTGTGAATTAAGTCAAGAGAGGTTTGTAACAAAACATAATGAAAATGGTCTTGTGCTTAGTTTTGGTCTATACTTCCCTACAATAAACTCCATTTCTCTATCACCATCATGGCAATGCCCTTTCTCGCCAAAATCTCTGGATTCTCAACATGCGCAGGTAACTGTGGAATGGTATAGAATTGTTTATTCCTAATCTAAGATGCATTGTAGAATTAATGCAGTTTGACACCACTTTAACAGACATGGCCCAATGCTATGAGATCATGGAGTTGTAGTTTGGTTCAGCACCAGCAGTCTTTGGCAGAGAAAGCTACAGAAGGTAAAACTGCAACTTTGTAAAGTATAACTCATGAAAGATGATAGGCACATGTTTTAAATATATATTTAAATGCTTGTTCAGCAAGTAAAATTATGCCACCCTATGGTGTTTCAATGGAGAAAAGGTTCTTTTGATTGTTGGCCTTGCCTAGTCAAAGCCTTGTAGCAAATACCGCTTTCTGAAAGAATTAATTCCAGTATTTACCATCATCAGGTCTTCGAAGTAAATGGATTAAACTATTGGAACACAACTGAATGTCCCCCAGATTATGTTACGTATATCTCTCCCAGAAGGTGGGCCAGCAGCTGATAAACAATGCCTTATAGATAGGAAAAGCCACTGATAGGAAATGTCACTTTTGGGTAAGTGTGATTGACTTAATGCTTCTGTGACGATCTAGACATTACTATCTTGGAGGTGCTACAATTTGGAGGTGCTCTGCGTTGGGCAAACAGGCTAGTCTGTGTTCCAGAGGATAAATGGCCACACATCAGACATTTGAAATGAGAATACATAAAAACCCAGTAGTTAAAGATGCCTGGCTTTTTCATCTCAGACCATGCAACAGCAGTCATTAAATAATAAAAATACAAAGGAAGATAGGAAAGTAGAACTGAAATATCTCCACAAATTCCATTAACAGTGGGTTGAACAGAGAAAATGGTTTCTTGGCATACTACACCTAGAACTTAATTACATGGATGAGGTCTAGCACCATGATTTTCCAGCCTCTGCGGTGAATCATGGTAGCAGTGGAGCAGCAGCAGGGTGATCCTGGCACCCCGGCTGCCAGCTGACACTTCCCCATTCCACATGATGAAATGTCACCATTTGCCAAAGCCCCATTATTCCTTATGGAACACGGGGAGGCCTCCATGTTGGAGATGGCAATGTCTCACCACACTGCCACACCAGTTCACCCATGGAGCCTCACGTGAAGTTGCCATATGTCATTTGATGGGTACCATGGGGCTCCATGGATGAACCGGGGCAGAAGTGCCCTAGAACCCTTCCATTGCCCCATGTGATGTGGTCCCTACTACAAAATTAGTTTACACCCCAGCGTCATGAAGGTTCTTTTGGCCAGTTTATTACATTTTTCTTTCTGGCATCACACTACACTCCAGTATCTTCCTCCACCATCCATATAGTTATTTTCTCCCCATAGCTTTAGGCAACATCCTTTCTACTTCTTTCCCCCCTGAATTTATAACCTCATAATCACACCCACTTCCTATATACAGTCTGCCTTTAAAGGTCTGTCCTTAGGAACTTCAGTCTATGCATCTGATAAATTAAAATTGGGGTGCATTTATACTGATGAACGAATGCAGTTTGACACCACTGTACCTACCATGGCTCAATACTATTGAATATTGAGATCTGAGGTTGATGAGACTAGAAAGCTAAAGACCATGTAAAACTACAATTTTCATTATTCCATTGAGGATTATACTGGATGGCCCTTGTAGTCTCTGCCAACCCTATGATTCCTTTATTCTATGATCTCATGATCCATAACAATGAGCCATAGCAGTTTAAGTAGTGTTAAACAGCATTAATTTGACAATGTAGATGCATTCTTAGTCCTGTTCTCTCAGGACCTTATCAGATGCAAGGTCCCTTCCCCCATCCCCATTTCTACACACTTTTGGAAACTGTTATAGATAGACTCGCACAGAACCCACCATATGACTCAAAATTATATCCACCATTTGCTCATGGGACTCTGTAAACTGTTTCTAAAGTGTGTAGAAGTGGAAGATTATGGAGTCAGGAAGCTATCATCTTAAGAGCTTCTGATTTGCATGGAAACATGTATGATGGGATCTGTCAGATTCACCTGTGTTCAGGCATGTAGCTGAGGGGGGGGGCTAAGGGGGCTTCAACCCCCCCCCGAAATTCTCAGGGTGGTCCGCGAAAAGGCCTTTCTGGTACATTATTTAAATTGTTATGTTTATTCATATCATGATCTGATCACCATGCTCATTTTATCCCACATTAATGGGGTTATTGGGATAACAATACAAAAGGTTTGCTAGGGTAGACCCTCTTCCACCCAGTCTCAGCCCCCTCCGAACCAAACTCAGCCCCCCCGAATCAAAATCCTGGCTACGGCCCTGCCTGTGTTAGATCACTTTAGTGACACTGAAGAGTTGGCATTCATGTGGGCAGTCTCCAAATGAGCATTGATCCTCTTTTTCTCACCAGTAATCCTCTTGCATGAATCTTTTATGGTAATTTTTTTTAAAAAATAATTTTTTTAAAGGTATGGGTAGGGATTACACTTGCCCGTGTGATAGCTCAGAACATTGATTATGACTTTAGAAGTGGAGAAAAGTACATTGTGTGTGATGGGGGTGAATATATTATCTGTTTTCATTATAAATTTGTTTGTTTGTTTGTTTAAAACATTTATATTCTGTCCTTCTCACCCCACAGGGGACTCAGGGTGGAGCACTATGTGTGTATGTGTGTTTGTGTGTGTAGATATAGATATACATTTGATGCTGGGACATAAAACTATAAATATACACAAATATTAAAACCATTTACAGTATATCTACTTTAAAATTGGCTGTTTAAAACCATCTCAGGACACCATGCTGTCTTAAAATGAAATGCTATTGTAAGATTATGATTTTCCCCACTTTCCACCCATTACTAGAGTCTTCAGTCTCCACATGCTACAAAATCCCTTTGCATACTGATATTCCACACTATCAGAGCTATTTATATAAATAAAATGTAATGTTCGTTTGTGGGATTAGCATACCTCAAAAACCACTGGACAAATTAACATGAAATTTGGACACAATACACCTAACAGTCCATCGAGTGTCCATCACTCATAAAAACACTGGAAAACACAGCAGAAAAGGCTTTAAAAGCTGAAAAAATACATCACAATGCATGATAAAACCCACATATATACACAAATATATACACACATATACACACACAAAACACATATACACAGACTAGGCCACAGCAACGCGTGGCAGGGACAGCTAGTATCCATGTCCAGTTTCTGGTATAATGTACTTTCCTCCTTGACTTTGAACTTTACCAGTTTGAAGAGCTTCTCACAAATCTAACAGGGTCAAGGAACGGTATGGTAACTTTCTCCATCTCTAAAATCTATCTTTTGGAGAGCACTTCTCCTGCCTATTGCAGCTCCTCAAAACAGATATCCCCCCTCCCCCCACTTTATCTGGTATATGACGAGGTTAGGAAAGTATTGTGCTACCTTAACTTTGAATCTGTTTTTCTCGTCTCCCTGTGCCCCAAGGCAATAGCAACAGCTTCAAATCACTTAATTCCAAAATCTTGCAAGCTTGCATACTTTGAGTTAATATCTTCCCCACCCTAAAGCAAATGTGATCCATTTTGCATGTACTGTTTAATATTTCTCACTCTTCTGTGCTGCTCTTGTGAATATATTGATCACTGTGTGTTCAATCAGATCCGCCTTGTAGAGTGTACTCTGTGATAGTTTTCAAAGTCCAGTTTGCCTAAGATGTAACAAGGTCACAAGGTCACTGACAGGCATGTGTACTCTAAGCACATGTGAATTGATTCATGTGTTTTGGGGATGAACCTGGTAACATTTTCTGATAGGAACTCCACTGTCTTATTGGATCCCAAGTTGCTTGTGCTTCAAAAAGAAGATGTAGCATTTTAGCATCAGGACCACCCCATCCTTGTCATGTAAATGTCATATCTGTTCTCTTCCCTCCCTCCTCCCGATCTTGGGAGACTAACAACTGGGTTTTTCTTTCTTTAAAAAATCCAGGGGCTGTTATTGCCAGCATAAAAATATTTATAGCACACTAAACAATAGCTGACCTTGGACAACTACAAACGTTTGGACAGCCCAACATTTTCATTGCCTCAGAGTGTCTATACCCACCCAACAGCCTGGGGCTGGCTCCCCCCGTTATAGTTGCCAAGATGTTGTACCAAGGGTGGAGACGTTAGAAGAAAGTGTAAACAAAGGCAGGGAGATGAAGAGATGCAAATAATTCATGTTGAGTACTGCAAAGTGCAAATGGTGTTTTGTTTGCTTTCTTCAAGTATAAAAATAGAATCCTTTCCAAATCTTTCAGTTTACTTGCCTTTCTTATCACTGTTATTTAAAGACATTATTACAAACATCAACTTGTAGTTCTGTAGTTTGGCCGATCTAGCCCCAGTCACCCACTGAGCCATCCAGTTCCCATCAAACAAGGTCGTGCCAGCTTTATGCGTGTGGAGAGGCACAACCAGCATGCTGCTACCGCCCTAGCAACACAGGAGGCTTCCAGTATTGCCTAATATATGTGGGGAAGCCACGCACACCACGTGTGCTACAAGGACCCTGGGAATAGGGGCTTGGTATGTCTTTGTCCAACTTGGATGGTGGACTAGAACTTCACCCACATCACATGCCTCTACTTAAGAGCATTCCAACTTAAGAGCATTTTAATAGGTGTCACTCAGCCCAGCTGTTTTGGTTTAACTATGAGCTAACGGCAGAGGGAGTGCTAGCAGCAGAGGGAGTGAGAGTGCCAGAAGGAGCACTAGCACAAGAGCTTTAGAGCTTCAAGGGAGCAGCCTCTGTGCCTTGTGCTCTTGTCTACTTTCAATGAGAAATTTGCTTTTGGATGAGAGGGATTTGAGTTAGGAGCTCAGTCACCTAACAAATTAAACTCTTAACTCAAGGTATCACTGTACTTATTAAACTTCACCAGTCCTGTTCAGATCCCAGCTAGCAAGCTTGGATAGGCACTGGCCTACAGGAAGGCTAACCAGTGAGTGGCTCCTTGCCACAGGCTACTGAAACTGTACCTGATAAAGTGGGAATCACATTTAACTCTTCTAAATCATGACTATCCAGTTATTTGTTCGCTTTTTGTTCCCATTGCTGCTAAAAGTGGAAATAATGAGTTGCTTATATCTTATTCCTGCTCCTCTTTTTTCTCCTTCTTGGTATGACTCAACATAGTAAGGTTACAGCACAATTGCATTGTAAGATTTCTTAGTGTTACAATAACAGAGGTTTAATTATTTCTACAGCTACAGTATGTGTAACTTTTTATATGTACCAGTGACTTGTAGTATTCTGATATTTGTAACTAAAAAGTAACTACTTTTGGGGTCTTGGAATAGTAACAATTAGTAGCTTCCACTTTTACTAGTAATTTATTCAAGCTCTTTATATCTGTTTTGGGGAAAGCTACCACACTTTTGCATTTCAAGCAGAGTTTGAAAAAGTTACATTTTGTTTGTTTTGGATTGTCCAAGTAAAACATTTCCAAATTCTTGTTTTAAAGACTCCACCCCATCTCTCTGTCAAAAAGTAGCTGTCCTCTTTTGGTAATTCAAACTATTGACCACTAGAGGGATCTCTTGCTTTGACCTGTTGAAATTGTTTTGGAAGAAAAGGAACTGAATTGCTGTTACAGCTGGAGGATTGTACTACATAGTGGCTGTTTCTACATTATGCAATTTGTGGTCATGTTGAATATATTTGGTTTTTACTCTATTGTTATTTTCCTTGAGTATTAAAAAATGGAAATGATGGATTATTCAGTTTTTACTTTTTAAAAAAATCTGTTTTGAGGATAAAAGAATATTTGATGGGGAATTTAAAGCTACAGTTGATACTATACTTTATTTTACCAAGGATAACAGGGACATTTATACAGCGTGCTTGAAATTAGAATAATTACATATTCAGAGTAAGAAAAGAAATTTTTTTTTTTACAATAAGACACTGTCAGATTGCATTTAGTCAGCCCCCCACATTTGCAGGTTTGACTTCTTTGGATTTGATAGAGTTTGCACTGGTGGATTTTATTTTCCAATGCAAACCCTATAGCCACATTATACCAGAAACTGGACATAAAGTCATGCTGGAAGACATAGAGATATTTCTAGAGAGGATACCTCTTATGCAAACTCTCTATTCTCCAGTGCAATACTTCTGGGGAACGTTTGCCATAGAGTCCTGGTGGAAGACCTAGAGATTACCAAAGATATGTTATCTCAGGTTAAAAAAAGCATTTTTCCTATGTGATTCTTTTTTTCAGTTTTGAAGGGATCTTGTGCCCCCTCAGCGAATGGAAGGATAACTGTACACAAATTTGCATCAGCTGTAGACATGGGCACCAGAATCAAAATAAGAACAACCATTTTGAGACAAAATGCCCAAAGTTGACTGCATCCCCCCCCCCCCCCGGTCCATTGACATCACCAGACCTGAACATTGTTTAACTTATATCAGGTCCTTAGTGTATACTATAAAGATTTATTATGCAGAAATAATGTTTTGATTTAACTTCCTACTTTCCGACAAGTTTATAGTTGATCGGAACTCTTTTATTCAACTTAATGCTAAGAAAAACCAGACACAAATGGATCAAAGTGGCCAACATATTTTCAATCAGCAATAGTTGAAAAAGGCCTGGATCCAATGGCACAGTGAATTATGCCTGACTTGATCCAGTGTGATCTTGCTATCATGTGCCTGGATCTTATTGCCAAAAAGCTTTTAAAATATTTTCCTTGGTTCTGCTAACTTTTTCTCCTTTCTGCAGCTTCACTCTCAGAATAGTAGAGTTCAGAAACAATTCAGAATTTGGATATCTATTGTTAAAAACCATATTGTTAAAAACCATGTGCAATGCCCTGAGTCAGGTGAAAGGCAGAATATACGGTATTTCATCACATAATCATTGTCACCGCATAATAGTCACACCCCAAATTTTTGGGTGGCAAAACTGGTATTTTTATGCACCTCACATTACAACTGCAGAGCTGTTTGGGATTTATTCCCCCTCCTTCCCTCCCTTCCCTAAAGGAAAGGCAGTTTAAAAACTATGAAAGTGAAGAGCTCTGCTCTTTTCTCTTTTTACTAAAGAGCTCTGTTTCAAATTTTGTAAACTGCCAAGCCATCAGAAAAAGTAAGAGGAGAGGGAAGTCTTCCCTCTTCTTTTCACAGTTTCTGTTTGTGTGATAGAAAAGCAAAGAAACAGAAATTGAGCTGTTTGTTTGAGGCTGAATCATCCCTCTTCCTGTCTCTGAGCTAAGGTAGTTAATATTTTAAATAAACAGAAACCAGAGAATCAAAGGCATTTTTTAACAATGTAATAGCTACACACCTCTTTTTTCAAATGGGGTAAAAGGCGATGATTATGAAATGAAATACAGCATTTCTAACAAATAAATTAATACATGATTATAGCTGGAATTAAAAATCGCTTTCCTCAGTCTTCACAATGAGACATTTTTGAACTAATTAACATGGAAAATGGTACTCACAAACATGGTGAAACTTGAAGTCAATGGGTTTTCCTCTCTTTGTACTCTTGATAGATAAAACCCGCTGTTCATCTATATATATAAAATGTTAACATACGTGCAATGACTGATATAGACAAAGCAACTACACATCGCAGAAAAAACACAACTTGACAACCTTCCACAACATACCACTTGGTACCTATAGCGCTAAAAAACAAGGCCCTAGGTACCTCGCAACACCCCCAAAAACCCACCCCCAAAAACCGACAACGGAATTCCCATCCGGCCCTCTCCGCTGCCAGAGCGAAGGTTTAGAACGTTCGCACAAGCCCCTCCGAAACGATCGCACACTTCCCCAAACACACGCACGCCGCTACCCAAGTCTGCCCAAAGCACTTCCCCACTCCCCTCCCCACTGTCTCTAACAACAAACACACACTCACCCCAAAACAACAGCTCAAAAACACCCCCCCTTCCCGTGCACATGGCGCCCAAACCCCTCCGGAACGATCGCACACTTCCCCAAACACATGCACGCCGCTACCCAAGTCTGCCCAAAGCACTTCCCCACTCCCCTCCCCACTGTCTCTAACAACAAACACACACTCACCCCAAAACAACAGCTCAAAAACACCCCCCTTCCCGCGCACATGGCACCCAAACCCCTCCGGAATGATCGCACACTTCCCCAAACACACGCATGCCGCTACCCAAGTCTGCCCAAAGCACTTCCCCACTCCCCTCCCCACTGTCTCTAACAACAAACACACACGCACCCCAAAACAACAGCTCAAAAACACCCACCCCTTCCCACGCACATGGCGCCCAAACCCCACCGGAACGATCGCAGCAGAGGGCTCTCCTCCGCCGCTCAACGCCTCCCTTCCGCTGCCCGGGGATGGGCCCAGGGGGGGGGGAAGCCGTCTCTCTCCCTGCGGCCTCCTCTTCGGCCAGCGGAAGGGCACCTCTCTCTCCTCCTCTCCCTGCCCTCCTTCCTTAAATCAAGGGAGGACGACGGGGCGAAGAGGAGAGAGGTGCCCGAAAAGGGCCCTCCCCCCCCCTCTGCCGGGATACAGAAAGAACCGGCCGGAAGAGGAAGGCCCTGGCAACCACGAAGCCAGCAAGGAGGAGGAGAAGAGGGAGCGATCATCCGTCCCTCGCTGCACTTTCCTGAGCCGCCTCCTCCTCGCCAGCTCCGTGATCGCCAGGCCTTCCTTCCTCCGGCCGGTTCTTTCTGCATCCCGGCAAAGGAGGGAGGGATGTTGCCCTTTTCCCGGGCATCTCTTTCTCCTCCTATCCCTGCCCTCCTTCCTTAAATCAAGGGAGGACGGCGGGACGAAGAGGAGAGAAGGTGCCCGGGAAAAGGGCAACCCCCCCCTCTGCCGGGATACAGAAAGAACCGGCCGGAAGAGAAGGCCTGGCGATCACGGAGCTGGCGAGGAGGAGGAGGCGCAGGAACTGATCGCTCCCTCTCCTCCTCCTTCCTACATACACAGACACCACATACACACATATATACATACACAGACACACACACACATATACCTAAACATACATACACACATATAGACACAGACACACACATACATACACACACATATACACACACATATACACACATACACACACACACACATATACATACACAGACACACACACACACACATACAGACACACACACACACACACACACACACACACACACACACACACACACACATATACATACACACATACATACACACACACACACACACAGACACAAACACATACATACACACATACATACACAGACACACATACATACACACACACATACACACACACACACACACATACACACACACACACATACACATACATACACAGACACACACACATACATACACACACATACATACACAAACACATATACATACACAGACAAACACACATACATACACACACACATATACCTACACACATACATACACACACACATATATACAGACACACACACATACATACACACACACATACATACACACACATATACCTACACATACACACACATACATACACACATACACAGACACACACACATACATACACACATACATACACAGACACATACACACATACACAGACATACATACACACACACATACACACACATATACCTACACATACATACACACACATACATACACACACATACACAAACACATATACATACACAAACATACACATACATACACAAACACATATACATACACAGACACAGACATACATACACAAACACATATACATACTCAGACACACACATACACACACACATATACAGACACACACATACATACACACACACACATACATACACACACACATACATACACAGACACACACACATACATACACACACACATACACACACACACACACACACACACACACACACACACACACACACATACATACACAAACACATATACATACACAGACACAAACACATACATACACACACATACATACACAGACACACATACATACACACATATACCTACACACACATACACAGACACAAACACATGCATACACACACACATACATACTCACATATCCTAAGTAGGGCACAGCAACGCGTGCCGGGATCAGCTAGTACATTCTAAATAGGATAGAACACCTTTATGTATGAGCAGACTCTCTGTCTTGATTTCAGACTTGTATGTGTCTTCATTTCACACATACAAGTTGCATGCAAGTGACCACTTGAGGAGACCGCAGCCTGATGGCCTCCCACTTGTCACACATACACACATATGTGATCCTTCACACATAGATTCTACTCCTACTCAGTTTCTAAAGGACTCACCATAAGCATCAAAGACTCTTTGGCATCATGAATGCTCAGAAGCTTGAGCCTTTATGGTGCCAAGTTTATGGTGGCCGTGTTATGAATAACTTTCCAACATTGGAAAAGAATATCCCACTTCTGACACCAATTATGAGGAATATCCCACTTCTGACACCAATTATGAAGAATATCCCACTTCTGACACCAATTATGTCACGAATGACTTTTCAATAACTTTAAAGCATAGGTCCCTTTTATTGCAATTTCCAGTGTGATAGGGTATATCAAATTACAGAAAAAAATTAGACAAAGAATGGCATTGGACATACAGACATACATATTCTATGCAACTACATTGGATTCACAATTACGTGGCTAACAAACAAACTACAGGACCTTTTGCAATATCTACCATTGGGGGTGTGGCCTTCAAGAGTAGGCTGGAAGGCAGAGACAACCCCGTCAAGGGAAGAATGGTTCACGAAAGTAATAGAGACAGTACAAATGGACTGGCTGATGGAAAGGCTGCGGGATAAACAAAAGCTGAGACCCGAAAGGTCAAACTGGGAGGGAATTAGGAACTACTCCAGAACTGAGTTTAATGTGGATTTATTATTGGATTAAAGGTATTACATCGCTTCTCTACTCAATCGCAGGAAGAATCCAAGAAGAAACCAATTAGAAGGAAGTATGATGGACTAACCAAGAGGAGGTCTCTACTCTTCACCCAACTTTGTCTGCACATGTCTTACACCCTTGTATAACTCTTAGTAATCCCGGGGGCCACCTCTGGGCGCCCCGAGACTTACTTTCTGTTTTTCTTATTGTTATATGTTTCTTTTTTCTGTTCTTCTTTTTTAATCTTTGAAAATCAATAAAGACTTTAAAAAAAAAGAGAGAGTAGCTGTGCTTAGCCATGCCCACTTCATCCCTCTTTGCATCACCACTCGCCAGGGAAGGGAAACCACGAGATTTTAACTGCTGTTAAACTACAGGCCCTTTTGCAATCTCCACTACTGGGGGCATGGCCTTCGAGAAGAGCTGTCCTGCTTAGCCACAACCATCTCATCCCTCTTTGCATCGCCACTCACCAGGGAAAGGAAACTGCAAAATTTTAAAACTGTTTGTTTAGGCTTTACCAAAGATGCTTAATGGTTCTGAAAATCAAAATAACCATGGGAGACATCCGAGCATTCCAAAATAATTCCCAACAATGAGTTAGTGGTTCAAATTCAGATTTGCCCCTCCCACCTTTTCTGCATGGTTCGAAATTGGTTCAAAAGTCCAAATTCAGTAGTTTTTTTTTCCAAATTTTAGGTTTTTCCAAATCGAACCTATCAGTCACACTTTGAGCATTATAAGACTGAGTCTTTTATAAGAATATTGTGCTGATGTAGTCCCAAGAAGGGACTAGAAGGTCTGTTATTCCACTGGCTGTGTTTCTCAGATGTGAAGATATGATCACATTTTGATGAAATGGCTCCACAAGAGGAATGTAAAAAAGCTCCTTCTGTCACAGTGCACGTTGGATATTCTCTGGCATTAAACAGTGTTCATGCACAGCGCAATACAACTTGAAAGTGAGGCACTGAGCCTTCTTCCTGTCCCTTCTTACGGTGTGAAAATCTGGAGAAACACTCACATTTGATCTAATTCAGTGCGCCTCACCTTCAGGAAGCAAATGTCAGGGGAACTGGGGAGCCCAGGGGGATTCAACATGTCCAAGTTGAATTCCATTCAACTGGCATGGGAAGTTATATAGAGATTAATCAAAACTATTTCTGGCCTATTTCCTCAGAGCATTTAAATTCTAAACAAATGTCACATCTGTTCTTATTGATGTATTACTGACCTTACCCCTAATGAAGTATCGATGAACTAGTGCCTTTCTCATAGCATTTATTAATGACACTGTACCACAGGTGAAAATCCTGGGCCTCCACCTCCACTCCTTTTTCTTTTCCTGTCAAGGGGGGGGGGGGTGTTATAGTAAGCTAAAAGCTTTCTTATCAGTCACTTAGAGTAATTTCGGTTCTGTAAACTACATACCATATGCCTTCATTTCAAATGAATGCCAGATTTCATGATGGGTTTAAAGCTGAAGCAATAATTCCTTTGGAAACAAAACAGGTTTCCTTGGTGTCAGTGTGCTTTTCTCATCACAGAGGAAGTTCAAGCCCTTCCAGCAGTTATCAAATATGGCACTGTGCTTTATGGCATTTAGAAACTAAAGCCTTGAAATGAGATAGTAAACAAAGGGATGGAAAAAAGGAATAGATATATGTGCCTAGACATGAGTATAAATGTCTGTCGATAGGTGCTATACTCTATGCATCTGACAAAGGATGGCTCACTATTAAAGAAATGGGTGTATAACAACATTTGAATGTCCTAATGGTTTCCAATTGGCAAAGGGGTTACGCAAGGCTGCATTTTATCAGCCTGTCTGTTTACTTTATATCTCTAACATATATATTAAAGCAAGATAAGACTCTGAGCAAGGCGACATTAAAATTAGGGAAACGAACATCAACCATTAAAGATCTTCAAATGATATCATGCTACTATCAGAAAATAGCAAAGACTTGGAACAATTATTGGGAAAAGTCAAGAAAGCAGGCAAAAGCAAATGGCCACAGCTTCTCCTAGCTTGCGTGTTCTTCTTTAATAACGTTTGCCAACTTAAACACATCCTGATATTGCCTGACCATGTGCATCCCAGTTTTCATCTGTTCAGTGTTGGGGAGTATGCCTTCCTTTCATTTAGCTATCAAAGAAAGCAAATATTCTCTCCTATGCATTATTACTACCACATGTGTGCCATTTTACCATGGAAAATGGCTTCTCGGAAGGAACCAAATATCATGCAGAACCACTGAAAGAACAACAGTTTGAGTTCCTGTATCTAAGTAATGGGAACAGTTTCCAAAAGGAGGAGCTGTCATTGAATTGATAGCTTCTGGTTTAAGCCTTAGTTGATTTTACAACTGCAGCACTCAATTGAGGTTATTTTTTAAAAACCTCTTTGGCTTAATATAAAACATCACTTGGTGAGGAAATAGATTCAAGGAATAACAACCACATTTAAGTTACTTTGCAGATGGGACTCTGCTGGAAGGAAATACCCAGAGAGGAATGAAATCTTTGATTTCCAGTAAATGGAATGAAATTATTTATGAAATTGCAAGTCTACTTGGGGCCTGATTTTTTTAAATGTTAGGGTAGAGGTGCACTTTAATAAAAAGTGAAAATCTATTGTGAAGTTAACCTGTAGCTATTGATCCATTTATTTCACACTAATCAAAGCACATTTTAATTCCTGGCTTTTAAAAAAAAGTAAAATAAATACTATAATAAAACCAAAATAATGCAGGCATGGAAACACACTAAGACAAAGCTGTTCATCGTCAGTAGAAACATATTTTTAAGAAAGCTATTAACCCTAAATGAGCCATGTAAGACTAATCAACCCCTCCAATACTCTGCATAACAGCAAGGCTAGTTCAAAATAAAACAGTGCTGTTAAAAAAATCTATCTTCCACCAACAGCTAATGTGGTGATTGCAATTAAATGTAAAGAGGATGGTGAGGGCAATGACATATGCTATCCTCAGCTGGCTGGAAACTACATAATTAATGTTAACACTTTGATCCTTCAGGCCCTGGTGTCCACCTGTGCCCTTATCTTTACTCCTTATGAAAAGTTTGTAGACTTGGCTGGATTGATCCTGTAGAGCAGTGGTTCCCAACCTTTTTTTTAAACCAGGGACCACTTTGGCCAGGAACCAACTGACCACAGACCACTCTCCAACTTAGTACCAAAAGAATTGTGAATCAGTTTAGATTTGGATAATTTTGGGTACTGATTCAGAAAACTGCATTTGATAGACCACATCAGCTCTAGTTTCTGATAGGGAATATATGCCATCCAGTAGTCACCATCTCCTCACCTACCGAAAACCATATTTAATAATCTAGAGCTGATGTGGTCTATACAAGGGGGCAGGGGTGGCCCTCCCACAGGGAAGGAGTGGCAGGCAGTGTGAAAGGAGTGGAAATAAAATCAATAACATTTTATTCAACATCTACATGCGCCCCCTGGCCCAACTGGCTCGCGACTTTGGTCTGGAGTGTTATCAGTACGCGGATGACACCCAGCTTTTGCTGAGAATGGACGGCAGGCCGGATACCGTACCCGATTGTTTCCATCTATGCCTGGAAGCCGTGACTGGATGGCTGCGGGCCAGCCGGCTGAAGGTGAACCCGTCGAAGACGGAGATCTTGTGGCCCTGCTGGATGAGTGCCGGTTGCCTGCCCTGGATGGCGAGCCACTTAGCCCGTCACCCTTGGTTAGGAGCTTGGGTGTCAAGTTGGACTCCCTGCTTACCATGGAGGCCCAGGTCTCCGTGGTCAGCAGGACGTCGTTCTTCCACCTACGTCAGGCCAGGCGACTGGCCCCCTACCTGTCCAGGGACGATCTGGCCACAGTGATCCAAGCGACGGTCATCTCGAGGCTGGACTACTGTAACGCCCTCTACGTTGGCCTTCCCTTGGTGACAATCCGGAAACTCAAGCTGGTGCAGAATGCCGCGGCTCGCTTGCTGGTGGGAGCACCAGTGAGGGAGCACATCACTCCCATCCTTCGGCAACTGCACTGGCTTCCTATTGAGTACCGGATTGTCTTCAAGGTATTGGTTTTAACCTTTAAGGCCTTGCACGGTCTAGGGCCTGTGTACCTGAGGGACCGCCTTACCCCGTATGTTCCCCCCGAGATCGCTGCGCTTGGAAGAGCAGAATTTATTGGTGATACCATCGTCCCGCGCCTGTCACTTGTCCAGTACAAGACAGAGAGCTTTCTCTGTGGCGGCTCCAGTACTCTGGAATTCGCTTCCTGACCATGTCCGAATGGTCTCGGAACTCCTCCCATTCGAAGAGAATGTAAGACGGCCCTCTTCAAGCTTGCATTTGGGTAAACTCAACCCAAACTCAACTGGCTCGTCTCGTCTGAATTAAGGCATCATAGCCTTGCAACATCTGGGCTATGTATTGTGTTTTATTGTTTTTATGGTATGTTTTATTGTACGTTTTTACTGCTGTGATCCGCCCCGAGCCTGCTGGGAGGAGCGGAATATAAAACCGATTAATAAATAAATAAATAAATAAATAAATAAAATCAAATTAATAAATAAAGAGGAAGGAGGCTCGCAGACCAGATTTTCGTCCTTGCAGCCTACTGGTGGTCTGCAGCCACAGGTTAAGAACTATTGCTGTAGAAGAAGCACTGGCTGCATTTTGTTATATTTTAGTAAACAATATATACCAAAATAATCTAAAAGACAACAAAATATAAATCAATTAGTTTCTAGCCCACCTAACATCTTTGATAAAGTAGGATGCAGCCTAATGTCATGCTTGTTCTTTAATCTTTCTTTCGCTTGGTCATATCCACAGGAAGAAAAACAGGGACTCAAAGGAAAATAAGAAACAATGCCAAAGAAAAACAAATGTTCCCAAGAAAAATGTGCTGAGTTAATATAACCCAAAAGTCACTCTGTCAAATACATTTATCTATTCCTCTTGCCAGTTATCAAGTTAAAATATTGACCTATTTGAGACATGAGGAAGTGCATATAACAAATGGCAGGGTTAGGCAAAAGGGTTCAGGACTCATTTTTAAAGCTCAGGCATCTTTTCTGTACCTTGTTGGGGGCTGTCAAAACCTGAGGCCATATTTGGAAAGCTGTGATTAGAGTTCCTGCTGGGTTGGTTTCCCCAATTATTCAGCACACACACCCCCTCTGTGACCTTGGTGCCCTTCAGGAACTTAAAATAAGTGTATCCTGCCTGGGAAAACTACGAGATACTGTAATTTTTTTTAAAGGTAAAGGATTTGCCAAGTTTTCATAGAATCATAGAATCATAGAGTTGGAAGAGACCTCATGGGCTATCCAGCCCAACCCACTGCCAAGAAGCAGGAAAATGGCATTCAAAGCACCCCTGACAGATGGCCATCCAGCCTCTGTTTAAAAGCCTCCAAAGAAGCAGCCTCCACCACACTCCAGAGCAGAGAGTTTTAAGTGTAACTAGTTACTTGTTCATGAACTTCCCGTTCTGCATATACATAGTTTTTACTTGTTCAATTTGTGTGGATCCTTCTTCTTATCAATGCATCTTAGTTTTGCAGTTTAAATTAATGTGAACAAAACAATATAAGGCTGCTGTCCTACTGCAAAAGAACCACACATTATTATTTAAAAAATGAGTTGATACAGGGCATTCATATTGGCCATGCCAATTTTCTTTTGCAAAATAACATCATGCGGATATCTTTACTTGACCAACTAAAGGCTGATAAGCTACAGCAGAAACCAGGTGCCAATCTTTTTTGAGAATGTTTGGATGAGCCTCAGAAATTTCATCTTTAGATCTCAGTGATTAGGAAGGAAAAGTTTAAATCACCCTCATCCTCTGAAAGACATTTGAAATCTTAGCCACACGAATTAATGACAAGAAATACTTACTGAAATTGCCTTTTCTACATGACCATTAATGGCACAACATTATTCTGGCCTGTGCAATTCATTGGTCTATCTAGATTAGATCCAAATTCGATGGGCTTGTATTGTCAAAGGCTTTCATGGCTGGAACCACTGGGTTGCTGTGAATTTTTCGGACTGTGTGGCCATGTTCTAGCAACATTCTCTCCTAACGTTTTGCCTGAATCTGTGGTTTGCATCTTCAGAGGTTCTGCTGGCTGTGAGGCAAGTGAAGGGTATATATACCCATGGAATGTTCAGGTGGGCGAAAGAACCCTTGTCTGTTTAAAGCAAGTGTGAATGTTGCAATTAGCATTTGCGTTGCCATGAAGTTTACAAAGTCAATGAGTGAAGGTATCGGCATAGAGGCAGCCTGGCCTTTGTTGCCTGAAGGTATCCTTTGTTTGGGAGGTGTTAATGGCCCTTGATTACGTGTTGTGTGGAGTTCTTCTGTTTATGAGTGGTGTTCATTATTTACTGATTGTGGTGTCTTTTTAATATTGGTAACCAGATTTTGTTCATTTTCATGGTTTCCTCCCTTTTGTTGAAATTGTTCTTGTGCATGTGGATTTCAATGGATTCTCTGTGTAGTCTGACATGGTCCAGAATATCTATGTTCTCAAATAATATTCTGTGTTCAGATTGATTTATCGTGTGCTCTGCCATAGCTGAATTCTCTGGTTGAATTGGTCTGCAGTGCCTTTTGTATCCTTTGATTCGTGTCTGGATGCTGACTTTGGTAGTCCCTATGTAGATTTGTGCACAGCTGCACAGTATACAATAGACTCCTGCAGTGGTTAGAGGATCCCTCTTGTCCTTTGCTGAATGTAGCATTTCTTGAATTTTGGTGTGTGTATAGATTGTTTGTAGGTTTTGTTTCTTTTTCAGCTTCTGTATGCGGTCAGTGGTTCCTTTAGTGTATGGTAAGAATACTTTTCCTGTGGGTGAATCTTTGTCTTTACTTCCATGGCTTGTCATTGGTCTTGCAGCTCTTCTGATGTTTGTCATAGAATGCCCATTAGCCTGTAGAGTCCGGTTTAGGTGAATCAGTTCACCTTGGAGGAGGTGGGGTTCACACTTGCTTTAAACAAACAAGGCTTCTTTCTCCCACCCTGGACATTTCAGAGAGAGAGAGAGAGAGAGAGAGAGAGAGAGAGAGAGAGAGAGCGCACTTGCCTCACTCTCAACAGAAACTCTGAAGATGCAGGTGAAACGTTAGGAGAGAATGCTGCTGGAACATGGCCACACAGCTCAAAAAATTCACAGTGCCTGTGGATAGGTTTGATTTGGATCTGGAATGAGTCTCCCTATCTGATATGATCTGGCAAATCTGGATATTCTGACACTGAAATAGTACAAAATAAATAAGGCGAGGGACCCAATGCATTGCTTACAATTGGTTAGACTTTTGTACTTCTACACTCTAGAGAAAATAGCACACTGAAGGCTTATCCAGGGCCTTCCCTATAACTAAAGCTTTACCCAAGGAAATTGTATTGCTATCTGCCACTATGCAAACTTCAGTTAACTTTTTTGTGTTCATGACTCTGCAATGACTAAAAAGTATTCAAAATGTTGAGACAGTGAGTTCCTTTATGTTGTTTTTATGGGCTATAAATTTCCTACCATTGAATGCGAAATGAATCTTTAGAGAAGATGCAATGATGTGCCAAACACGTCACCAGGAACAGGTATGATGCAGAGGTGGGATCTGCCAGGAGCTGCTATAAATATTTCTTATGTTCTTACACAACGAGTAGACTCCATCTTTATTCATTACTTTCCATTAATAAATCACCATGCGGTAACTCAGATGATCTGTTATTCTTTCTTTATAATCAACTATAATTCAAACAAATTCCATCCAGGTAGGTAACAGGGGATGTGAATAAGCTTTCCATTCTATACCAGTAATAAAACTTTGTGGAGCCATCCAGAGCATCAATCATTCCATTTTTGAATTTTTAAAAAGTTAAATAATCTGTTCCACTTTCTCGGTAAAAGATTTTAAAGGGCACACAATACAGATAGAAAGCTAAAATTGGCCTTACTGGGCCTGTCTTAATGAAAGTATGAAAATCAAAGTACTGGAAGTGACTATGGACTCTATTAAATGCAACCCTCCCCTCAATGCAAAAATGCATTGCTAAAGTCTCTTTGAAAGGTAAGGATCTACCCTCTGTTTATAAAAATCGCCTTCCTTGAGAATTTATTCCATTATTGGACAGCTTGCACACTCAGGACATTCTTCCTAATGTTTAGGGGTTTTTTTTTCTACTAACACATGCTTTTGGGTAGGGGTGTGCAAAGCTTCAGAGCTCTGCTTTTTAATTCATAGATTCAGACAATTCAGAAATACAAACTTCCTAATTAATAACCTTTGAAGCATTTACAAATTGAAACATAAGCTTCTGAAACTTTCAGAGAATCATAAAGATTTGTTGACTCGGAGCTTGAGAGGAAAGGACGGTTGGTGGAAGGAAGGAGGGAGGGAAGGAGGGGGGGAGGGAAGGCCTACAGGTGTGCCAAGTTTCATCCTGATAGCCATAAAAATGATGGAGAAACAAGCATCACAATTTCCCCCATTGCCACAAATAGAACAAATCTTAAAGAAGCAATTACAAAGCTTTGGAGATGCAGGTTATGCATTTGAATTGGACCCCTTCAAATTTTTATTAATTGAAGTGGGGGCCATCGGAATCGCTGAAGCAAATTACTAATCAGATTTCAGTCATTTTGCAAACCTCTGTTTCTAGAGGCATTGCTAAAAGTGCCTCTGAAAGAAGTGGAGAGCAGTGTGTTTGGGTCTGTAGTAAATTAGGGAGAGTAACGGATAGGCGTAACCTTTGTGGAGACAGTCAGCTCCAAAAAGAGTTTGAGGAATTTAAGTAAAGCATTACTTCTCACTGAAACTACTCACTGAAAAACTCACAGCCTTTTGATGTGATCACCCACTTGGACAGACTGGTTACAGGGTGCCATCCATCAGGAAAAAAACAGGAACTACATGTTTTTAATTCTCGAAGCTGATTATGTTGTTGAACCATGGTAACACCCTCCCCCCCCGGGAGGATTTCTAGTTCACCAAGGGAATATGTTTTCCCCCTTTTTTACGTTTTCCCCTGGACTTTCATGAGTTCGAGGCATCAGGAGACTAGGAGAGGACCAGTAGCAACTTCACAGCCCCCATAAGACTTTATCGTTTCTAACCTTTCAATAAATTGTATCTACTTTTCACAGTTTTCTGTGTAACTTGTATCTTTCAACTGTGTACTGTATCTATTTCTTATATAAAATGTATAAATTGGTCATGAAATATATCAAGATGTAGCCCAGAGACAGTCAACTCTCCATGACCATGTAAAGATAATCCACTGAGAAAAGGGAAAGTTGGGCAAACCCCTCTAGCCATTTCCCAAGCCAGGTAATAATCTGATCCATTGTTCATGTACATGCAGAGAGAAACCTTTTCTCATGACAGCCCAGCTAAATCCAAAACTGTTTGTATATTTATATGCGTCACTTAAAACAGATATTGCTGCCTGCGGAAACATAGATTTACAAGCATGTGCAGGACAACCAAGCTCCTGATGGCCCAGGATCATCACATTTGTTTCAGGAGTTCTGCACCTTTATTTCCTGAAAACCATATCTTTGTTCAACGTGGAACTGTATAGTTGAGCTAATCAAAAGCTCTTTAACATTTCTTTGACATTGTTTTTCTGGATTACACCTCCTCCCAGGGGGGCATTGCACCAGCTGGTTGCTCCCTCGCCTGACCAATACACGGCCATCATTTCTCCACCAAAGGGAATCCCTGCTTGGAAGCAGTGATGTCAGTAGAGCTCTCAGACAATCAGGGCATGGATCCTGATAGGCCCCGTGCCGTCTCGTTATGTTTATGTTTGTACATTTTGAAGGAAATTGTTGTACTTGCATCGCTTTTGGCCAAATCGTAATAAACCAACTCACATCTTCCATCTGGTGAGTTCATCACTCTGTCCTGGTTTATCTGGTTTAACATACACTTGCCAGGCATGGACTCTCCAACTGCAATCTTAGCTAAATCACTACAATTAGGGGTTCTGGGAGTTCTAGTTGAAAAAGTGACTTTTACAATCTTTGCAAAAGAGAAGTCACCACAAACAAGCATTCCATGAAGCACCCTTTAAAACTATCTTATTGATTACTGGTTCACAAAAAGGGAGAGTTGTGCTGTGGGATCGGAATAAAACAAGAAAAAAGCTGCTATTAAATTAATTATTCAAGTAGCATCACACCTTTCTCCCAATATAGAATCCAATGGCAGCAATGTCTTTCATATTTGTCCATGGAGCCATCTTGGGAGATAACCTGAAGCTCTTTGGTTTTAAAATATACTTTTCTCATATTCCCAAGAGTGAAACCACCAACTGGTGGTTCCATTTTATTGCTAAACCATTTTCATTTTGTATTATGTTTTTCTGTGTTGTTTTAACATAATTCTATGTTCCAACCCCCAAGAACTTGCCTTATAATGCCCTAAAATTGCTTTTCTTAGTAGCAATATATTCATGTGTATTCTGCTTTGGAAAATTTCTGGATCCAACTGTAAACTCATATTTTCCCCACAGGGATGAGTGTTCTGTATAATATATATTTCAATAACAATACCATAAATCAGTGACTTCCTGCAGAAGAAAATAGAATGCAGCTATCAGTTTTGGAAAGTGCATCTTAATAGTTGTCTTCTATTGAAATGTTTTGGAGAAATGGATTGCAGGGGTCAGATCAAAAAGATATCCTGGTTGCTTCAATTTCATCAGTGTTGATAGATCTTGGAGGTGAATCTCAGTGACATAGAAAGCAGCATGGGTCATTTAAATTCCTCTATGCCTGAAAAGAGTTTATTTATTTATTTATTTATTATTCACTTTTATATACCGCTCCTCCCTGCAGGCTCGGGGTGGTTTACATAAAACAATAAAATACACATAAAACAGTTTGGATATGTAAAAGCACAAGGGTATGGACAGTTGCTATGTGAGTGAATTTAATGCAATTTTGACTACCCCCTTCTCCCAGCTTAATTTGAGGGTGTATTGATGATGGATCTCAATAGTACACAATTGAACTAGATGTATCAGTCAGTCATACATGCCACCCAACTAAGCATCTCAAGCTAGTCAGAAGATCTTCACAATCAACCACTCAATGCACCTCAAAATCCTTGTGTTATTATGAAAAGTTACTTTTTTGGACTACACAGCTGGATGTAGGATCCTGGGAGTTGTAATCTAAAACACTACCTTTCCCAGCTCTTATTCTTAGGTAGATTGCCAATGCAATTCATTGAAAATCTGCAGAAATCCAAAGCAGAATGGGATTCCAGACCAGGGTGTCCTCTTTTACACATTGTTGTTCCATATTGCTTAACCTCCAGCGGCAGGGGCACATCTTTCTTAGTTACTGGGGTACAAATGGGCTCCCCAAGCATAGTTGTGACTATGTATTGTCAAAGGCTTTCATGGCCGGAATCACTGAGTTGTTGTAAGTTGTTGAACATGGCAATATAGCTCAAAAAACCTACAACAACCCAGTAGCTGTGATTGTCCAGTTTTCTGTTAGGGCATAGATGAGATATGAAAGGAAAGCATTTTAAGTGTATGTTGGGGAGGGGGATTGATCTTTGAGAGACACAGGTTTTGAAGATCTGCATGATGTTTTCCCTATCAAAAAGTATTCCTTGGAAAATCTCAGCTATTTATTCCCACTTCCCATTCAGTTTAAATTAATATTTCCTGAAATTAAATGCACTTCTCTCCATTGCTGTCTGTTTGTGATCGTACTGTAACTAGCTAAGATGAACACTGCCAAAAAACACAGTGATTGCTTCCAGGATCCAGATTCCACAGAGATCAAGTGAGGAAAGGAGGAATGCTAGCAATAAAAGACAATGATCCTAAGGCTTAAATAGTGTGATATTGCAAAAGCACTTTAACATTATGACTATAGCACTTGAATAATAATTTAGTGGAATTTGGGGAAAGTTAATATGTTACATGTTGCCTGAATCTAGATGTGGCACATGGTCAATAGAGGGGGGGAGGACACAAGGGAGGGGAAGGGAGGGAAGCCCAGGATATTTCAAGAAAGAGTTTGGATGCAAAGCCACGAATATTTGGTTCAAACATAACAAAAGAACTGGAAAGGCTTTACAATTCCAAAGATTTCTTTTCCTTTCTGGATAAGCCCTTTGTCTCCCTCCTAGCTTCTCCAAATTCCATTTGGCTCCAAACCTACCCCACCCTATCTCTGTGCAATTCCACCTTCTGAAGACTGGGTTTCTCATTTCAGGGGGAAAAAATCTCTCTCAAAAATAATATATTGGCTATTACAGCTCTTTAGTTAAATCCCTGGCCATCAATTTATAGCACAGTATTTGCACCAGGTCATACCACCATACATGGCTCAGACCCCTTCTACACTGCCATATAAAATCCAGATTATCCACTTTGGACTGGATTATATGGCAGTGTAGAAGGGGCCTCAGTGTGCCCTATTCTACTGCAAGCAACAATACCTCTTTCCAAGACCGATAATTAATTTCCCCTCTGGGAAATCCCAGCCTAGCTCCAGATAGAACAGCTATCACAGCATACCATATGTGGTAGAGAACTCAGAAATGGAGAAAGTGGTTTAAGTCTGGGTAGACATCTCATGTGATCCAGACCATACACCAACAACATATATTCAATTTCCTGAAAATGGTCAGAGGAGAAGCCAATCCTTTCCTCCTTACACCAGGGAAGTGGGTGTGTGGAGAAATCCAAGCAAACTGTTGCTGAGGAGGGCCATGTTGCTGAGATGTTCAGATTGGAAACATATCACGAATTTTGGAAAATATCATTAAAATGAAAGGAAAGTCCACACAATGATAAGAGGCTCTCATTAGTGTAAGGAAATCTGAAGCAAAGCAACCGGTTCATCATCAGTTCACTCAGTGGCTGCCAAGGGAATATAGCACCTCATATAAATGCTGTGACTGACATTTTCACCCCATCCAACTATAATAAAGAAAAGCAGTTCAGCTAAGCCAGTACCTCTGATGTTGGTTTTCCATATTTGTTTCCGCTCTTTCAAATTCAGCTTTCAGTGGACTGTCAGTTGCCTGCATATAATTTCACATCCTTCCCAAGTTCAAAGGGCCATGTGTAATGTGGGACAAGTAGAATATGGAAAAGCACTTTTCTTGCTCTCTTTGTAGCAACAGCCTTAATGTCTCCTCACATTCCTGTCCATCATTCAAGGCATTGCACAGACAGAGAGTGGGGACATGCCTGGCCTACTTTTGCAAGATATAGTACTTCTACCACATGTGGCCAAGCAAAAATCTCAACTTGCCAGAGATACAAGAAAACTATTCGTATCCCTGAAGGATAATTTGAAGAAGAGTTTAGAGAGGAGGTATACTTGGCAGAGCAAACACAATTGCCCCATCACACAATTTATCCCTCCAAATTGTGCTTTCTTGTCTTCATTCTTGCATTCTTTCTTTTTCTTTTTTGATATCCTTTTGACACATACTGTTGAGATTCATGTTCATACCCATCTGGCAACTCGTGCATTGCTGTAGCCATTTATTGCTGGGGGGGGGGGGAGGAGGTGCTCAGGCAGTACCCCGCTGCTGATAGCAGTGCATTTTATGCTCCGGAATGTGAATGATATTCTATTTGTGACACATCTCACAAATAGAATAATTAATATTTGCATCTCTTCCTTCATTCTGGGACCCTCACACCCCAACAGAGTGAGATCCCTCTTCGTAATAAACTTCAGCAGGACTGGGCTAGTTCCCTGGGCTGGAGAATGCAAGTGGGGCAACTGCCTGGATGAGTCTGCTGTTGGCATACAGACTAGGCATTTATTACAAAGACCTATGACCGCATAACATTAGGAAATAATATATGCATCCCATAGTTTTTTTCTGAATGCATACTGAATGCAGATAGGATAGATACTGACCCCATAACACTTTTATTGCCTTCAGAAAATGCTGCGTTTTATCCCATCACACCATGGAAGCCTGGCGCCTCCAAATTCATTGAAAAGACTCCCTATATTACTCCATGACCTTTAATTTTTTTTTAAAAAAAGCGCAGTGATGGAGCCAAATTACTGCTCTCACGAGATTTGAAAATATGCTTGCATCTGTGCAGTAAATGCATTTGCCCGATCACTACCTTATGGCTTGAAATATGACATTTTGAGGAATCTAATGTAATAGAGAAAGAAATTGCAGATATTCCGGGTTTTATACACACACACACACACACACACACACACACACACACATAAAATGAGGTAATGCGGCAATTGCCAATTTCCTTATTACCAGATATATTTCTCCTTGTTTCAGAAACAGAATATTTCCTAATGTGATGAGGTCCCTGGGTTGGAGCTACGCTGCCATAAATGTATTTTGGTTTTATATACTGTAGTTTCCTTTGAGACTACATATGAATTTACACTGACCATATAATGTAGATTCAAACTGCATGATATGGCGGTATATATCCAGTCCTATTAGGATGGGGACAATCTTTTTCCGTTTTGCCCATCTGTGCAGAAATGGGCAGTAGCACCTCACACATAATATGAAATTAAACTAAACAACCTAGGTTATATATGACCTGCAACTTGTGATTATAGTTAAACTGATTTGCTCCCTCATCCCTAAAGGAGGGAAATGAAAGAGAGAATCTGGCCAAGAAAATCCTATGATGGGTTTGCTTTAAGATCCATATAAGTTGGAAATGACTTTTAGGCACAGAACAACATCATCCAAAGCTCTTGTGCACCCCTGTTCTCATGAAGCAAAATGGAGAACTATCAAAGGGAGATAGTTGAACACCAAGTGTGGGACCCATTTACCAAGATAGTTCTCCTCACATCAACATTATAAATAATTCAACGCTGGATAAATACCTGGTAATTCGCCCAGGCATTTGAAGATCTGTTGTAATACTACTGCACTCATTGATTTTTCTTCCAGTTTGTATTTTGGCTTTATATGCTGTAGTTTCCTTTGAGGCTACTTTCTTGAGTCATTCTGTCCATTGAATGCCTAGGAAGCTTTGGTTGTCGGGCTGCCTCAGAATGCAAGCAATAATAAACAAACAAAATTCATGTATTTATATCTTCATCACTTGGTCTTCCAGTGTAAGGATTGGGAAATGACTTCACACCTGACCCCTCTTTTCTTTTGAAAAAAATAATCCTGCACATTATTTATGTTCTGTTACCAGAAAGCAATAAAACAAAGGTATTGGTGCTTTGGCTCAATAATGCCAATTTCTGTTTTTTTCGATGAGCTGTTGAGCTACAAGATCTTTTCAACCTTCTCCCTCCTCCTTTGGCTTTATTTAACTGATCATCGTAATGCAAGTTACTAGTCATTTATACAAACTTTTTATTGCTCATTTATAACCACAATGCAATAATATTTATTTGGGGAAACAAATGCTTTTCAACCTTATCCTGTGGGTGGTTTAACCTTTGCCTTTCACTTTGCCTATTTGAATGATGGGGGGTATTTGAGCCTTTGAGTCTGCCTTTTTCTTGGCTGACTATTTTACCCTGGGTGGCCTTTTTCTAGAAATGAATGCTCCCACTGTTGCACATTTAGCAGCAACATGTTGAGAAAGAGCTTAATGAGATGCACATATATGTCAATAGTGCATCTGGTAGAGTTTGTGGCACTGTTTTCTCCAAATGACCACCCAAACATCAATCCTTTGGTCACATCAACTCCCAATCGGCTTTGTCAACCAAGAGAACAATACCCAGCTTCTTCCACATGGTTGAGAAAATGCACATTTTACAACTGAATCACTATGTATGGAATCTCTCTTGAAACAACTCTGTGCAGTCTTTCTCCTTATATGTGCCAAACAGCAATGAAAAGTTGAAGAAATGTGATCATTTGTAGCAAAAATCCAATTTATTCAGTGATGTTTTCAAGAACAATTTTTAGCTTTTTTCTAAGAAACTCTGTTCTTAAAAAATGGCAGCTTTCTCATAATATTTCCCAGGTTTTTTCCACTGTCCAGTCTTAATCTTTGCTAATCTCATTCACTGGTAACCTCCAGAATCTGAAAACTATGGGAATCTCATTACGCTTGCATCAAATGCTTCAGTGAGGTGGTGCAATACTGAAACTGATTGTAAAATTAAGCAAATATTTCAGTATTTTTAAAGGGCACTTCCAGGGTTTTAGGCATGTGTAGAGGACCCTAAAGGCATCTTTTCCCCCACCATATGGGCCTGATAAGGTGTTCCTGTGTCTCCCTCAGAAATACTAGCAGGATCCAGGTATTTGGGAGGAAGCTCTATACACCTGCAACCCAGGATTGTTCCACACAGCCATATGATCCAGGATATCAAGGCAGAACATCCCAATGCTTCAAACTGGGTTATCTCAGTCCATACTGCCACATATTCCAGTTCAAAGCCAATAAGGTGGGATTTTATTCAGCTGTGTGAAAGGGGCCTCAATTGATGATACCTTAGCTGTTAATACTGTCAAAACTTTCCTAAATAAAGCAACATCAAATACTGTGGAGACTGGAAGCAACATTCATTACCCACTTCATGGGAGACCTTCAAGTCAGCTCTGAGACTCAATCCTATTCATGAATCCAGACTATTTTTCCATTTGGGTTCCTTGGTTTCTGACTTTTAGCTCTCAGCATTGGGATTGTTAATCAACTATATGGCTTCTCATATCTTCAACAGCTGGTGGGACAGAGAAAGTTTTCTAGGACAGCTTAGCACTCTAATGGGCTCATAAAAGAAGATATTGTTCTTCAAATCATCTTGACTCAACTTATAAGGCTTTATAGGTCATCACCAGCACTTGTTCCTGAAAACAACTGAGCAGCCAGTGCAGCTAGAAAGCAGTGTTCCACATGTAGTCAATCCTAATAACATCTCTTTGGGCCACTTGCAGTTTCTGACAACTTTTCAAAGACAGTCCTTCCAAATAAAGTGCATCACTGTACAGTACACCCTTCATATTTGTTGACATTATGGATGCAGGAACCCCACAGAGGTTGATTTTTTAAAACCTATGAGAACATCTAAGAATCTCTAGGTCTTCTAGTCTAGTGCAACTTCTGATAGAACTTGGCCATAGAATAATACTGGAAGACTTGACATAAAGCATACAACTATAGTAATAAGATCGCACTCCAACTGTATAATTATCAGAACAGACACAGGTACACTTCAAAAGGAGCAGTATTATCTTTTGTCATGATAGATAACATTTAAAGGTATTAACTGCAAGTAACTCCTTGATTTAATTAGCTCCATCCAAGCTCTGCTTTTAAATATGTTTGCATTGCATGAACAGGGCTAGATGTCTTTGAAAGAATTCAGTTTCTTTTCTTCCTATAAAAAATGACACAAGGGGGAAAGAATTCTCAGCTGCATTTAAGAACAATTGCAGATTGAAGTCTCCTTTAGCAAAGATTGAGGGTCATCACACTTATGAAGAGCATAAAGATCCCAGCTCAGTTTGCTGATGGCCTGTAGTCAAAGGTAACTATGCCAAGAACACAATATTCTACAGGCATGGAGCCTGAGATAGTGCTGCACTTGGCTGGAAATGAGTCTCAATAAATCCTTTGAAACCTCTCTCATAAAGAAAAGTGGTAGAATCTGTTTTCATGTGAACAAATCCCCCCACCCAAGTCCCTGTTGGTCAAGTCTTCATCACTGAGAGCCTTCCTCCAGTCCCCCCCCCCTTTGAAAGTTTAAAATGAGTGGTATGAATATGATTAGCTACAGTCCTTTTTGGCAGCCATGGAATGGTTTGGGGGTAATGATTACAATTTTTGGACAGAAACAAAATGCTACCCAATTGTTCTGCTAAATATGCCAGTGCAAAAATATCCACAGATTCAGTCATTGATGGCATGAAAATATTTGAAATAAACATATTTTTCTGTGTCTGTGCCTTCAGATTACTTGTTCACTTGTATTTCATAGGGTTTTCTTAGTAAAAGAATACTCAAAGGTGGTTTTGTCAGTTTCTTCCTCTGAAATATAGCACACAGTACCTGGTATTTGTTGGTGGTTACCATCAAAGTAGTAACCAGAGCTGACCCTACTTATTTTCCAAGATCAGATAGTATCTAGTAGCTTTAGGACAGTGGTTCCTAAACTTTAGTCCTCATCTTTCAGATTTGACTTGGCCAAGTAGTTTGGGGCTTCTAGGAGATGAGTCCAAAACACCTGAAGGACTGAGTTTGGAAATACTGATTTAGAGTATTTAGACAAAAAAATAAAAAAAATATTCATAAGCAATAATTAAAAATGAGATTTTTAACTTTGGGCCAGTATCTTTTTTATGAATGGCACATGACTTTGTAATAGATGGAGTTGAGTCAGAAGTATTGGGAGATTGCAAAACTGACAGGCTACTTTATTATTTATAAGCAACACAGTACTGTTGCTGTGAACAGTATTTGGATGATTGACTGAAAAGGAGAAAATAGGAAACTGGTATTTAACAGTAATGATTGCATGAGGTAGTTTCAAAGCTGTCAGTAGAGCAATAATTAAATCTTATTTTCAATATCCAAATATTTGTTCTCTTTTCAGAGGTTCCGCTTTCATTTCCTCTTTTGCCTCTTGAACAGCTGTGATCTGAATTCTACTGTGCATTGCATTTTTGATACAATGAATGGGTTCCACACCCATAGGGTGGGACAAAAATTGTGGTAATTTCATTTTGAGTGAGCTTTACTCACCAAAATCAGTGTTCCAGTCTTGCCTGTTGATTTTTTCTTTTATACTGTACTAGCTTCGGGACCCGGCGGTGCCTGGGTGATTTGAGAAGTGCAGCAGGATGTAGAGTGGGTCATGGGGGCTCTGTGTGCCAAGTTTGGTCTTGATGCATCATTATTGGGAGTTGCAGTGGTATCATGAAATTACTGAAGGTAGTACAAGTCCCATCATCTCTGGTCCACCCTCCCCCAAAGTGTAGTAGGATGTAGATTGGGTCATGGGGGCTCTGTGTGCTAAGTTTGGTCTGTATTGGTGAATGGATGAGGGTTGCATTGTTTTTAGGAAGAGAGTGAAGGTACTTCAAGTCCCACACAAAACTGCACCAGGATGTAGAGTGGGTCATGAGGGCTCTGTGTGCCAGGTTTGGTGTTGATCAGTCATTGGATTAGGTTTGTAACAGGCTTGGAAAGTGAGGGAAGGTACTGCAAGTCCCAGCATCCATGTTCTGCCCCCTCCAAACTTCAGTAGGATGTAGAGTGTGGTCTTTATCGGTGTTTGTTGGGGGCTGCAGTGGTCTGTGGGAACAGAGGGGTGTGAAAGTACTACAAATCCCATCATCCATTGTCAGTCCTCCCTCGAACCTCATCAGGACGTGTAGCCAGTCATAGGGGTTATGTCTGCCAAGTGTGGTCTCGATGAGTAATTGGATGAGGGTCGTAACAGACTTGGGAAGTGAGTAGAGCTACTTCAAATCCCATCATCCATGGTCCACCCTCCTCCGATCTGCACCAGGACATAGAGTGGGTAATGAGGGCTCTGTTTGCCAGGTTTGGTGTTGAGCAGTCATTGGATTAGGTTTGTAGCAGTCTTGGAAAGTGAGTGAAGGCACTGCAAGTCCCATCATCCATGTTCTGCCCCCCTCCAAACTTCAGTAGGATGTAGAGTGGGTCACTGGGGCTCTGTGTGCCAAGTGTGGTCTTTATCGGTGTTTGTTGGGGGCCGCAGGGGTCTGTGGGAACAGAGGGGTGTGAAAATACTACAAATCCCATCATCCACTGTCAGTCCTCCTCCGAACCTCACCAGGACGTGAAGGTAGTCATAGGGGTTATGTGTGCCAAGTGTGGTCTTGATCAGTGTTCTTGGATGAGGGTCGAGCAGACTTGGGAAGTGAGTAGAGGTACTTCAAGTCCCATCATCCATGGTCCGGGCTCCTTCAAACTGCAGCAGGATGTAGAGTGGGTCATGTGGGCTCTGTGTGCCAAGTGTGGTCTTTATCGGTCTTTGTTGGGGGTCGCAGTGGTCCGTGGGAACCAAAGGGATTTAAAGTACTACAAATCCCATAATCCGTGGTACATCTCGCCCAAACGGCACCAGGACGTAAAGGGGGTCAGGGGGGTTATGTGTCCAAAATTTGGTGCAGGTCCATCACCCGCGCTGGTCGCTGTGGCCTGTGAAAGTGTCTGCCAATCAGAATGCTGCCACATTTCCGCCCTCCGCACACATACATACATACATACGAACATTCCGTTTTATTAAGATATACAGATATACAGATTATGCTGTGTGTTTCGTATTTCGTACAGCGCATTGTGTTTTTAATGTATGGATATTTTAGAGTGCTTTATGTGTTTTAATGTATTTTATTGTGTATTGCCCTGTTGTGAGCCGGCCCGAGCCTCCCGGGAGTGGCGGCCTAGAAATTCGACAAAGAAATAAATAAATAAACTCTGTTGAAGGTTTGATGTGTTTGGTCGCCGTCCCCCGGATGTATACAGTTCGGGCTTTAATTTGTGGAAGGATTTTCTCTCATATCCATTCTTAATAGTTCCATGTCTTATTCTCACCCCAGAACCCCGGTTTCTGCATGAGCCAGGGAACACACAAAAATTACAAAACAGAACTCATGTAACAGCTGTGGAAAACCTACACACATCTTGAATTTAGAAGTAATTACAAAGATTAGGGCTGAGATCCCTGGATTAGGAGAATTATCGTAAAGTTTCACTCTGACCATCCTCCCCAAAGCTCCGTTTGTTTTTTTTGAAATATGTTTATTAGGTTTTGACAGAAACAGTGAAAGTGGGGGAACAATTTCAGGTAAAGGACAGTAGGAGCAGGAGAGAAAGAGAGAGAGAGGTCCGGGAGATGGGCCCAAGGGAATGGGACGGGGGGTCGGGGGGGGAGAGGGCTGGGGGGGAGAGTCCGGGGATGACGGGGTGGGAGGAGGGGGGGGATACTGTGGGTTGGCTTCCGGCTTTACCGTCTCGTCCCATGAATATAGTCCTCGTGGGGGGTTAATGGGAGTAAAACTATGAATGACATTGATGATAAGTGGGGGTGTGCGGCGCGCTCTTGGGGGTTCCATTTGGTTGACCTTTCCTGGTCTCCTTCCCTTTTGCCCCGAGTCATGAGTGAGTTGCCCCAGTACCACTAGGCCCCTGGGATGTATGAAGCTTTCAAGGGGTTTTACATCTTTGAAATCGCTGGGGCAGTGGAATCCTCCCGGGCCTTCATATAGTTCAGGAATGGTGACCAGTCTGTTCTTTTTAGCGCTCTGCCTTCTGCCTCGCTTAAATAATAAGAGAGCTTGTCCATGCTCATGATGTCCCACACTTTGTTCTCCCAATCCTCGAGGTGTGGTGGTTTTGCAGCCTTCCAGGTCCTTGCATAGACCATCCTTGCTGCCGTGGACAGATAAACAAACAGACGCTCCGAGTTTTCATCCGGCATTTCTCCTTCCGACAGCAGACCCAGCAAATAGGCTTCCGGCTTCTTTTCTAGTGTGATGAGAAGAGCTTTCTGAATACCAATGTGAATGCCTTTCCAGTATGCTGTGGCTTCTGGGCAGGTCCACCACATGTGAAAAAAAGTTCCTGGTTGTGATCCACACTTCCAGCATTTCGATTGGGCTTCCTTGTACATCACCCCCAACTGCTGTGGCGTCAAATACCACCGGAAGAACAGCTTATACCAATTTTCTTTGAGGTCTGTGGCATAAGTGATCTTCAGCTGTTTCCTCCAGATCTTTTCCCATTCATACAGGCTGATGGGGCGCCCTATATTTTGCGCCCACTTAACCATACAGTTTTTCACTACCTCGGTCTCCGTGGCCCATTCCAGCAACTTCAGATAGGCTCTTGAGACTAGCTTTCTTTCCCTTCTCAGGAAGGCCTTCCAGAAGGTCTCCTTATCCTCGAAGCCGACCTGTTCATCTTTTTTGAACCATGCCCTTATGTGGAGATACTGTAACCATGTGAGCCGTTCATATTGGCATTGCAGTTGGTCCAGCGATTTTAAGCATCTCCTCCCTGCTACTTTGGTGGTGAGCTCTTCGTATCTTGGCCACCTTGTCCATCCCAGAATGCTCTTTTGGTGCGCTTCCATAGGAGAGACCCAGAGGGGGGTCCTGATGAAGAACCGCTCCCTGTATCTCTCCCATATCTGCAGGAGGGCTGCTCTCAGGGAATGCTTTTTAAAGTTGGGGTCCGTTTTTGCACTCCCGTACCATAGATATCCGTGCCAACCCGCACTGAGGTCGAATCCCTCCAACGCCAGAAGATCCTCTCTAGCCAGGTCTATCCAGTCTTTTACGAAGGTCAGCCCACACGCGTCATGGTACATCTTCAGGTCCGGGAGGCCCATACCTCCCCTCTCCTTTCTGTCTATCAGAATTGCATATCTGATTCTGGCCTTCCTGGAGTCCCATATGAAGTTGAGGATGTCCTTCTTCCAAATTTCGAAGGTAGCGCTTGATTTGATGATGGGAATATTTTGGAACAAATATAGCAGTCGTGGCAGAATGTTCATCTTGACAGCTGCAATTTTGCCCATGAGGGAGAGGTTGGCGCTTCGCCAATTCCCTAGATCCGTGCGGACCTTTTTCCAGAGCACCTCATAGTTGTTCTTGAATAGATGACAATTCTGTGCCGTTATCCGTATGCCCAGGTACTCAATCGACTGGGATATTTGCATGCCTGATAGAGATCCTAATATCCCCTGATGATCTTTAGACACATTTTTTGTTAGGATTTTCGTCTTCCGTCTGTTTATTCTTAACCCCGCCAGTTGGCCAAATTTTTCTATTTCCATTAGCCATAGATGTATGGAGGTCAAAGGCCTTTCGACAAAACAAATTATATCATCGGCAAATGCCTTCACCTTGTACTGGTGTTTTCCAATTCTCGGGCCTTGCAGCTGGGCGTTGGTTCTTATCGCCCTCAACAGAATTTCTGTAGCGAATATGAAGATCAGCGGTGAGAGGGGGCACCCCTGTCTGGTCCCTTTCTGTATCTTGATTCTTTCCGTAAGCCGCCCATTGACCCAGACTCTTGCTGATTGCTCCTTGTATATTGCCCCAATGGCATTTTGGAATTTGGGGCCCAGATCCATCTTCTCCATAAGCAGCTGGAAAAAGTCCCACCGCAGGTTGTCGAATGCTTTCTCAGCGTCCAGGGCGAAAAAGGCAACTTCTCTTCGGGGATGTGTTTCATAGTATTCCAGCAGATTGATGACAGTCCTGACGTTTTCTTTGCCCTGTCTACCTGGTAGGAAGCCATTCTGGTCCAAAGCTATCCAGTCACCCAGCCAGACCTTCAGTCTCGCCGCTAGTATGGAGGCCAGTATTTTGTAGTCGATGTTCAATAGCGAAATGGGCCTGTAATTAGCAACATTGGCCTCATCTGTGCCTTCTTTATGTATGATGACTATGTTGGCCTCCTTCCATGTGTCTGGGGATGTGCCCTTCTCGAGTACTCTGTTGTAGACTTTTTTCAAGAAGGTGGTGATTTC
This sequence comes from Anolis apletophallus, assembly GCA_030556195.1. Taxonomy (NCBI): domain Eukaryota; kingdom Metazoa; phylum Chordata; class Lepidosauria; order Squamata; family Anolidae; genus Anolis; species Anolis apletophallus. Next base: position 77,968,314 of record JARBWK010000001.1, read on the forward strand.
ACAGCTCATGGTTTTGTAGAACCTGGCTGTCAGGCCATTGGGCCCTGGGGCCTTACTCGAGTCTAAGTTCTTTATGGCGGTATCGATTTCCCGCTCCGAGATTTCTCTGTTGAGAATGTCCCGATAGTAACCTGGGATCCTGTCCAGTCCCTGGACCTCTAGGTACTTCCAGATGTCTTCCTTGCTTCCAGGTTCTGCCGCGTAGAGCTTGGCGAAGAATTGTTGGAACTCCTTTTTGATGTCGTCTTCTGCTGTGATCATCCCATCCCCTGCTTTGAGTCTGGTTATAAATCCCCCTTGCTTCTTCCGCTTAATCTTTCGTGCTAGCCATCTGCCCGGCTTATTGGCATTCTGGAAAGCTTTTTGTTTTACAAATTTTAAATCCTTGGCGATCTGGGCGAGATCTAGGTGGTGCTTTTGCCTTCGTAGCACGGCCAAGTTGCTGACCGTGGTTCGGCTGTCTGGCCGATCCTTCAGGGTCCTTTCTTCTGCCGCGATTTTGGTTTGCAGCTCCGCGAGAGCCTTCTGCCTCTCTCTATTCTTTATCGCGTTGTGTTGTATAAAGTGGCCTCTGAGAACAGCCTTACAGGCATCCCAGACCGTTTCAGGGCTGGTTTCCTGATTGTCATTAATCGCGAAGTAGTCCTTGGTTAACTCCCTGTACTTCTGTATGTCCTCCTTTTTCTTTAATAAGTTGTCGTTAAGTCTCCAGCGCCGCACAGGGGTTTTTTGATTGAAGCACAGCACCATTGGGCAGTGGTCTGAGATGTCTCGTGGCAGTATCTTAATTTGTGTTATTTTCGGGGCCAAAGAGTTCGACGCCCAGACCATATCAATCCTAGACCAGCTCTGGTGTCTGTTGGAGTAGAAAGTATAATCTCTCTCCCCTTGATTGTGTAGGTGCCAGATATCCAGCAAGGAGAGATCCGTCTTGAGACGCAGAAAGGCTCTTGGTAGCACGTTGGAGGGGTCCGGCTCCGGCTTTTTGCATTTGGGAGCACTCTGGGTTTTGTCCAGATGGGGCGCTAGGATTCCATTGAAGTCTCCCAAGAGCACCAAGCTATCGTACTCCTGGTCCTCTATGAGATTCTGGAGTGTTTGGATGAACTTGGTTTTGGACCCATTTGGTGCATATATATTGCATATCAACAGGCGCATTGTACCTAGCTCAATTTTCACCCCGACTATCCTCCCCTCGGCGTCTACAAATGCGAGGTTGGCCGATAGTCTCTCACTCACGTAGATTGCCACCCCCCTTTTCTTTTCTTCTGCCAGCGAGCAAAAGAGAGTTCCCAGTCCTTTGTTTTCCAGATGGGTTCTATGTGCTTTCTTGATGTGGACCTCTTGGAGTGCCACGATGTCATATTTTTTTTTCCTTAATAGGCTGAACGCTTTTTTCCTCTTCGAGGCCGAGTTCAGCCCGTTGATGTTGTTCGAGAGGCAAGATATCGGAATTTGGAAGTCATACATCGGGCATCTCTTCTGTGTGACTCAGTTCATCATCTTTGTTTTCCATATTTCCAATCGTGGTGGTCCTTTCCGCATCTCGCGACCCGCGGCTGGGGCGCATAGGCTCATTCGGGGGGGAGTAGAATCTTCGTCTCTTCGGCTGATCGTTCTGGCCTTCGTGTAGTGATGTTCTCTGAGGCAGTTCTTTTTGTAATTTCTTATAGAACTCTTGGGCCTTGTCCACCGAGGTCAGCCAATATTTCTGTTCTTGGTAGGTGACCATCACCCCTTCGGTTCTCTCCCACCGAAACCTGATTTGTCTATTTTTCAGCTCCTCCGTGAGAAACCGATAGTTCTTTCTTTTGAGCATTGCGGCTGTGGTGAACTCTTTCAAAATGATCACCTTAGCCCCCTTGTGCATGACCTGTGACTCCTTCTTTTTTATGAGCACCGCAACTCTGGTCCTCTTTGTTGAATTGAACCACCACGTCACGAGCCACCTTGTTCTGTCTCGCATACGCTGAGGGGACCCTGTATGCCTTTTCAATCTCCTGTTGTGTTTTCCCCTCCTCCCTATCTAGAATGGAGGCTGTCAATTTGCTCACAACTTTTATCAGGTCTTCTTGGGGATCCTCCTGCAGGTTCCTGAAGCGAAGCCTGGTTTCCAGAGTAGACTGTTCCAATCTCTCCTGCATCTGTTCCAGCTTCGCATTCTTCCCCTCCAGGTGGTCCATACGTTTTTGTAATTTACCCTGCACCGCCACGATTTCGTCCTTGTCTAATCTGATGGTTTTGATTTCCTCCCTCATGCTCGCCAATTCTTTGGTCAAATCCATCTTGATGTCTTGAAGTTGTTCCTGGACCGTTTTGTTTTGTGACTCCTGCCTCGCCGCCGCTTGATCTACCTTTCTCTGAGTCTGTTCTTGTTTTTCTGAGAGCCTCTGGAGCTCTTTCAGGATTTCTTTCAATGTTGTATCCTCACCGGCGGCTTGTCTCTTCTGAACCCCCTTGGCATCCTTGAATATTTTTGGGGTGGTCATGTTCCCAGTTTCACCGTACTCAATCCGGGTGGTGCTGTTGCAGATGATTTAGCTCCGCTTTCTGTTCTTTTGCTGTCTAATCTGGGTTGCCCCCCTGGAGGGGATGGGTGTCTAGGTTTTCTCGAACAGCCCCCCAACCTCTTGTTTATAGCTTTGTGGTTGCCGCCTGCCCCGGTCTTGATCTCTGGGACGAGAGGGAGAGGGGGCCTGGTGTGGGACCGTTTGTCCTTCTTAGCTTCCTTCTTTGAGTGAGTGAGGGGCCACTCCTGTTTCTCTCCCTAGGAGGTGTATCTTCCACTCAAGGTGGTCTTGATGCTTGGCAGGGGGGGGAGGGTTGATGAGCTCAGCACTCGATGCGCCTCCCTGTGCATATTGTGTCTTCTGGTCCCCTGTCAGAGATGCGTGCGCAGCCTGTCTGGTGAGGAGTGGGAGCTAGCAGTGTGCTAATGCTTGTGTTAATGTGAGGGGTACTGCTCAGCTGCAACGCTGGGTCCCTCTCTGTGTTGTGTAGCCTCCTCCCCGCCAGACAGGCAGCCTCCCCCTCTCTCCTCCCCTTCGCTGGTCTGTCCTCCCTTTCTGGGCCTCCTCCAGTTTCCCCCCTCACCACTTGGACTGGTCCCTTTCCCTTGGCTGCACTGGACCAGGAGGTTTTCTTTCTTTTCTTTCTTCTCCTCGCTCTTCTCCTCCTTGCCTGCCGTGTCGCTAGTGTCCTGAAGGGGGCAAGCCAGGCTGCTCTTCCAGGGAGTTTCGCTCCCCCCACCTCTCAGCTCCAGTTGGTTTCTTCTGGCTGACTTCCTGTCCGCTCCTCTCCCTCCTCCCTTTGGCTGTCTCCAAGGTAGGTTGTTCTTCTTGCGTCTCTCCCTTTTCGCGCCCTTTCCCCGGATTGGTCGCCGCTTCCCGCTCCCGCCGTCTTGGCCTCCTCGAGAAGAAGGCGATAAGATGGCGCCCAGATTGTTGTTTCAGGCCGCCATCTTATGTAGTCTTCTGCTACTTCTTCGTGGGTTTTACGGTTTCCTTCTCCTTTCCCCACTACTGGATGGGAGGTGCTGAGCGGGGGGAGAGATCCAGGCAAGCCGTCCCTCCCGCTTATTCCGGCTCCGTTTCCTTTGGTCTTGCTTCGGGGGCCGTGTGAGTCCCCAGCTTCCTTCTCCCGGTCCTCTCCTGTCCGGGCCCCTCACGGACTCACTTTTTCCTTTCCCCTCCGTGCTCTCGATGTCTCCTCCTGTATTGTGGTGGGCTGGGCCGGCAGTAACTACGGGATGGGTCCCGTTTCCCGTGCCCAGCTCCGCTCGCCAGATTGGGGTGGCACCGGGCCCGCTCAGCTGCCCCCTCTTGAGGAGGTGGCGGCTTTTGTGGCCTGCGGTGTTGCCCCCTGGCTTCGCGTCTCCACGGTGGTTGAGGGCCACCTGGAGAGGGGGCGCAGATCGCCCTCCGAACCGGTCAGCGGGTGGTGCCCTGAGGAGCCCTCAAAACACCCAACCTGCCGCCATCTTTGCCTGACCGGAAGCCCCCAAAGCTCCGTTTTAGCTGCTGTGCCCAGCCTGTGCCAATTTACTAGCCAATGGAGAGCAGAGGAGCACCAAGAAAGCAGCTAGCTATGTTCCTATAACTCATTGGTTCCAAAGCTTTGGTTTTAGATTTCAGCTCTCAGAATTCCTGGGGCTTCTGGAAGTTGATGTCCTAAACACCTGAAGGGCCAAAGGTTGGGGACCACATAGCTGGATGCATAGCAACGAGGCACTCTCTAGGACTGTGCAGGACTCCACTGGAAGTCTTGCAGGATGGCATCAGTGCTGTGTGTCTAACTATAGAATGCTTTATGTTTTTGGAGGTCCAGAAGCTCAGTGTTGTATTGTGGGAGCATTTCACTATTATGCAAAGACATCAAGAAATTCCAATTTCTGCAATGTCTTATGCAGGCATAAATTGTGTAGTGGGGTGCAGCTCTGGAGAACAGGGTTTCAGATCCCTCCTAATGTGCGATCTTGGGCAACTTATACTTTCAGCCTTAGATAACGTTGTCTTAGGGTCCCCATCAGTAGAAAATGGCATAAATGCAGACAACAGCAAACATCACCATGCCCTCCAATTGCCCTGATTTGTTTTGCCAGATGCTTTGAAAATGTCCCAGTTTTTCTTTCCCATTTCTGCTTGTCCTCAGCTCATTTGAAACAGTGCTCAAAATGCACAAGTTGTTTGTATTATTTTAACACAGCAGGGCAGAGAGTAGTCTTACTCTTCCCAGTGGGCAAAAGCAAGTTGCCTCAGCTTCTCCTAGCTTATGTTCTCACACATTTTTTTTTGCCATTTTGAATGCACTGGGCTGTTGGTTGATCATCTCTGAAATATTGGAAGGTGTAAGTCACTAACATGCCATTTACAATCCTCCCCTCCCTCACAAAGCTACATTTTCCCTGAAATTTTATGTCAATTATATAAAAAGCCAGATTAAGTTATGGTACTTCAAGAGAATACTTGTATTTTTAAATTTAGTTCTGAAAGAAAGTGAAAGAACACACTTTGTGCATAGCTCAAGATAATGTCATTTGGCTGTACATATTATGGGGGAAATCTGTCATTTCATCTGCACGTTAGGCCAATAAATTTTAATACACCAAAAAAAGGATGTTTTTTCTCTTACAGAGGATCTAGACAGAGAAACTCCCCCAAATCTTTGCCATTTGAAAGTTATATAGTCTAGAAAAGATTTAAAACTTGCTTTTTGTGCTTGCCTATTATATATATGCCAGATTCTCATATTTCACAAGTGGCATGAGTCTGTCATGAACAGTAAGAGCAACTCTAAAAACATGCCATAGCAAACTATTCCACTGGGAATGTAAAAGGATAGATTTTTCAGGGGCTAGTTTGAACAATGAACATGGCTAGAAAAAAAAATATTGGATTGCTGGCAAGAGGTGCACAGCAGGACAGGCTGTGGAGAGTGGCTTGCAATCCATTTTATGTATTTGAATTTATTTATTTATTTATTTATTTATTTGACTTGTACGGCGCCACTCCCAAAAGGCTTGGGGCGGCTTACAAAGCAGGAAATAAAACACAATGTATAAAAGACAGTAAAAAATACAGCCAATAGAATACAGTAGGACCAGTGGATTTTTCACAGGCCATCAAAAGCCTGTCTAAATAGGAATGTCTTACATGCCCTACGACATGCATACAAATCACGGAGAGCAGGAGTCTCCGGGGGCAATGTATTCCACAAGGTTGGAGCAATGATGGTAAAAGCTTGCTGCCTAGTTGAGGTGAGGTGGAAGGACTTAACAGAGGGAATAGTTAGAAGGTTCAGGTCTTCTGAACGTAGTGATCTCGGGGGATTGTATGGAACTAGGTGATCCCGTAAGTACACTGGCCCCAGACCATGTAAGGCCTTGAAAGTAAGAACTAACACCTTGAAAGTGATCTGGTGATCAATCGGTAGCCAGTGCAGATCATGCAGAATCGGAGTTATATGGCATGTCGCAGGCTCCCATGCGAGCAGCCGAGCTGCTGCATGCTGCACAAGCTTAAGTTTCTGGGTCACAGACAAAGGTAGGCCAATGTATAGAGAATTACAGTAGTCCAGTCTAGAGATGACCGTGGCTTGGATCACCGTGGCTAGATTGTTCCGGGACAGATAGGGAGCCAGACGCTTCATCGGTCGCAGATGGAAAAACGCGATTCTGCTGACAGTGGAGATTTGAGCCTCCATCGTCAGCAGAGGGTTCAACTGGACACTTAGACTTTTTACGGATGATGATGGGCATAAAGCCTCGCCATCCAGGGTCGGCAGTTGGATGTCCCTATCGCCTGGACGACCCAGCCAAAGGATCTCCATCTTCACCGGATTCACCTTCAACCTGCTGGCTCGCAGCCATCCACTGACGGCCTCAAGGCACAGATGGAAATTATTGGGTATGGAGTCCAGTCGGCCCTCCATCCTCAGAATGAGCGGAGGGTCATCAGCGTACTGATGACACTCAAGCCCAAAGCTACGTACCAGTTGAGCGAGTGGTCACATGTAGATGTTAAATAACAAAGGGGAGAGGATAGCTCCCTGAGGGACCCCACAAAGTAGGGGGGATTCCCCGGAAACCATCCCTCCCCTCACCACTTGTTGCTTCTGATTGTGGAGAAAGGAGGACATCCAATTCAGAGCTGTCCCCCTCACTCCAACCACAGCAAGGGGGTGCGTCAAAAGATCGTAATTGACTGTATCAAATGCAGCTGTAAGATCTAATAACACAAGCAGTGCCGATCCGCCTTGATCAAGCTGGCAACGTAGCTGATCTGTGATGGAGACCAAGACCATCTTCGTCCCGTGCCCCGAACAGAAGCCGGACTGGAAGGGATCAAGTCTGGCTGTGTCTTCCAGGAAAGCCTGTAACTGCTCCACTGCCGCCCTCTCAATTACCTTGCCCAGAAACTAAAGGTTCGAAACTGGGCGGTAATTGGAGGGGACCGAGGGATCTAATCCTGGCTTTTTCAGCAATGGAGAGACCACCGCCTCTTTCAATTCCTCTAGAAAAACTCCTTGCTGAAGGAAGTTTTTGAATGAACAAAATGTTGTTAGACTACTACTCCCATCATCACTCAATAATTATATCCTAACATGGTCTGATGAGAGTTACAACCCAATGACACCTGAAGTTCAAGTTATATGTGTTCCTTTGTCACTAAATAGTAAATACCCAAAACAATAACTGTACATAAAAGAATTGTCTAAAATATTGTGCAAAATTATGTAGTCAGAAATCCAAATCTCTTCTGACAAGCCAAAACATTTTGAAACAATGTTATATTCTAGTCATCTCTTGGCCTAAAAGATCAGTCTATGAGGTCTAGTTACATAGACTTTTAAAAAAGTTTCAAGTTCTTTCCTTCTCAAAATATGAAGAAATTTACGAATTTTGGTGAACTCAGAACAAAGATTAAAATTTCATTTCTAGATATTGGGTATGCTGTGGGAGCTATAGCAGTATTGGATTGTTGATAGTTTTTTTTAGGTTGTATGGCTATGTTCCAGAAGCATTCTCTCCTGAAGTTTCACCTGCATCTATGGCAGGCATTCTCAGAGGTTATGAAGTCTAACACCCTCTGAGGATGCCTGCCATAGAAGCAGGTGAAACGTCAGGAGAGAATGCTTCTGGAACATGACCATACAGCCCAAAAAACTTACAACAACCCAGTGATTCCAGCCATGAAAGCCTTTGACAATACATGTAACAGTATTTTGCCTTCCAATTTTGCTGGAACAAGTTGTTTCAGCATCTACACTGTGGGAACAGTGCAGTTTGACATCACATTGACTGCTATGGCTGAATGCTATGATTCATGGGAGTTTAAGGTACCTCACCACACTACAACACCCAGGATTCCATAGCCTTGAGCCTTAGCAATCAAAGTGAAGTCAGACTGCATTAATACTCTTGAACAATAAAGGTGAAAAGTTGTTCTGCTATCAGGGTTCATTCAATGTCCTCTTGGTGGGACAAATCTTGGGTAAGTTATATACTATAATCTGTAACTCTCCAAAATTGCATAATCAGCATGGCCCATCACCAAGGAATTCTTGGAGTTATGCTCCCAAAACATCGCTTTCCACATTCTGGAAAAGAGCAGTGCTACTATAAGTCTTTCTGGGATAATCCAAGTATTAGAGGACCATGACAAAACTGTTTACATGATTAAATATTTGTAATATTTACAGAGCACACATGTTTAAGATAAAGGCCAAGTTTTATTACAAATGAATGGTTTATTTGCAGGTTTTGACGAGGGAGAGAAACTGTGACCACATTACAGAGGGGGTGTATTTTCAGACTCAGGAAGAACAAAAGATATTAAAGTTAGAACCATATGTGTAAACAAAAGCTAATTGACAGCACTGATCAAACCATTGCTTATACCATGCAAATTCCCTAATATTAACAAAGAGGCTTTAAAAAAAGTTAAAACACAAAATTGCATGGAAAGTTTTCAAAGCACAGGCAGGAAGAAAATAAAAAACACATGTTCTTTCTGAAATATACAAATTGTACAGTTCAGAGACTGCCAGTAAGGAGTTTTAAGATTATAGGCCACAATAGGTCAGTTACTTTGTTGCATTGCAGTTTCCAGAATTTTCCAACAGCATTGCTGGCAATCATGGAACATTGTGTGAGCCATAATCTGGCACAAGTAATTTTTCCCGATTCTGGGGCACAATTCAATATGTGCGATAATTCCCTGATGCTCAGGCAGCTTCTGGCAACCATTACCCATATGCCCCATTGAAAAGCCCCATTGAAATTTAGAGTTTCTAAATTTAGAGTTATCTATTATACTGACTGTGGAGCTCCTTGAATTGCAACTTAAGAAGCTGCAGTTTAATTGAAGGCACAAATTGAACTATTTAAATACACAAATGTTCTTCAACATGTGTTTGTACAAGCATGTCTAATGCAAGGGAAAAGCAATAAAAATTGGCATTGCTATTAAGTTTGTTGCCAGTCTACTCCCCTAAACCACAACAGAAAAACATTATGCTGGTGGGTAACAAACCACAAGCAAGAAATTGTGAAAGGTCTGTAAAGCTGTGTGGTTAGTCTGAAGTATAGATGAGGAACCTCTTGACCCTTAGGTGTTATGGGATTACAACTTCTAGAATCCCTCTCCACTGACCATGCTGGCTGGAGCTGATGGGAGCTGAAGTCCCAAACATCTGGAGGGCCAAATGATCCTGGTCTGAAATAACATTTCTTCATTATGTGATACAAAAATATATAGTCATCAGCACCAAGGTACAAGTACAGGCTCATTATATGAAAGTGAATCCCAGATGGGCATTTTAGCTCTCCTCAAAAAAATATTTCACAGCAAATCTGTCTGAAATAGGAAGCTCCTACAGTGTTAGCACCACTGAAAATGGACCTATTAGCCTGTTGGCTCCCAAGGATGATTTAGGGTTCCTCCAAAATTGGTTTTCAAAGTGAGAGTGTGCAAAAGGACAGGGTCCATCTGAAGGACTGCGTTTTCCTGATTGTATACAAAGCATAACTTGGGAGTGGGGAGCCTATTTTTGGCCACAATCACCTGGCCAGCCTAGCACACAGGGATTCCTGGGAGTTGCAGTCCAAAAGGGGGATTTATCTGAGTTCTTAGGCAACATTGAGCAGAAAAAAGGAAACCTGCCTGAAGCTCATTTCAAATAGGATGCTCACTTAATTCTGCTTCTGCAGCCAAAGCCCCAAATATATCATAAGACACTGTGGCAAAAAACCCCTTAGAAAATCATCATGTATAGGAACATCCCAGAGACATAATTTGTGGGAAGTCCAAGGCACAATGGTCAGGAAGACAGATCTGCCAGAAAGGATGAGAAAAAACCTAACCTTGAAAACATGAAGATCCCCTGCCTGCCAGAGGAGATGGCGTTGGGCTAGAAAGACCCAGAATACTACAATGTCCGATTCCTGACAGCACAAAATAAAATTCTTAAATTTTTTTAAGCATTATCCTGTGAGACATAGATTTAAGTGTGATGTTCGTTGTAGTCATTGTTCTCGTCCATCTGGACGTGTGACCTATTTGAGGCTCCCAAAACTATCAACTAAAGTTGGGAATAAAATTGGATTTATTCAACAAGAGTTTAGATATATATGCATGTGAATGGCTTTTATTTTCTCTCCTTCATTCTCATTTGGGAAAAATGTAACCTTTGTGTAACACATTGCGGCAACAGTTTTTGGTTTTGTTTTAAAACTGAGTCCTTCTTGTCAGCAACCCAGTAGCCAAAGCTAGCTGAATCCTTTGCTGTGTTTTCAATGCAGAATTGTGGCCATTTCACTGCTGCCGCTGCTGCTGCTGCTGCTGCCGCCGCCTTTCTTGTTGCTCCTTCATTCTTTTCAACAATAGTGAATATGTAGGAGCTGGAAGAAGGAGAGGAAAGCAGAGACAATGAATATAAGCATGTTAATCATCCTCACCAACTGCAGTGCCTCAAAAAGATACACTGAGGTTATTCAGATTTAAACTCAGTAATAATTTGTCCTGTCTAAGCTGTTCCATTGTCAATCTGTGTTCTCAACTAAAAAAATTGCTTGAAGTGAGATTCAGAATAGGCCTACAATGTTGGTTTTGAACGCAGGCTATAATTGTACATCAGTTCACACATTTGCACTGGATTTGAAGTTTAGTGGATGTCATGAGCACAGATTGAAGTCTACAGAACTGTGATGTGGACGCAGTTTGTAGAAGCCATACCTGACATCAAGGGATATTAAGTGTTGGCATTTTGGCAGTGAGGGTAACAAGACAACCTGCTTCCATAGACATATCACTTGAAACCTCCCACCAGATACAGTACATTACCCTACTCATCCATCTCACCCAGGGTTTTAAAATCCTATCTGTTGTACTTGGCCTGCGCTGACTGAGCTGGGCATTTAAAAAGTGATTTAACTTGTTTTTCAGTGGTTTAATTATTGTTTTATTTTATTTCATGCTATAAGTAAACTCCAAACAGAAAAGAGCAGTTTTAAAATGCATTAAAATATTTGAAAGTGCCACCTACCACTTAAAGCCCAAAGTGGCATGGGTCATCCTGACATCTCAGAATTCTGCCTCATGTAAACTAGGGCTGCTTCTTAAAGCTTGGCATAAAGTTGCCCAGGGATGGGAACTGAGCATCCCACTATTGTTGCTCAAGTATACAACTCTATCCAACAGAATCAAAGGTAAGGAGTGCAAGGAGTTGCCATTCAACAACATTCAGAAAGCTTTATGAGCCCCACCCGTAATGTAAAGAGATATATGAAAAGATAATGATAGTGCGCAATTAATAAAGCTGTTTGGAATGTATAGTTGGTGCAGAATGTGAATGCCACACTGCCATCTGGTATTGCTTTAGTACATAACTGCATTGGCTGTCAGTTTGCTTCCAATTTCAATTCAAGGTGTTAGCATTGGCACAGAAATTGCTGGAATAACTGACAGCCTATTTCCTCCAATATCAGCCAGTACAAATTCTAAGATCTTTAAAAGAAGTCCTGTTGCACAGCTCTTAGGGACAAGGTTGGTGGGTACATAAGGCAGGGTTTTCTCATCGTAGCATCTTGGTTGTGGGAATTACCTCCTAAAGAAAATCAGATTGCCTTTGTGCTCTTTGAGCTTCCAGCGAAAACAAAAATGCACCGTTTCTTATGGCTTTTGGACCCTAAAGAAAGGTAATATTTTGCTACTCGTGTCCTTTCCAACATGCTTTTAAAGTATTGTTTTGGTTTGTTTTGAAATAACGTTTTTATCTACTGTGCATTGTGCATTGCCTCAGAGGCCTTGACAGGCTAAAGTGATCAGCAAAACCTTAAACAGATAAAGTCACTTCACAATTACCTACCACAGCAATATCATGCATTATTTTGACTATTAAAATGTACTGAAAATCTGATTTTGCTTTCCTTTGATGCTGTTCAACTAGTGACGGGAACTGAAGGGCATGGAAAACTACAAATAAAAGTGGACAAATTATCCACAACTAAGCAGATGGAGAAGTAAGTGAATGAAATGCTAAGCTAAAAACAATGTCTACCTCCATAAATTATGAAAAATAAATATTTTGAAATCTGGACAGTGTGTTCCATTTGCATCAGCAGACTTGACGCACTGAAACCATTTGAATGTTAGCTCAGACAGTCATGCCAAGGCAATGGAATCATGATCAAGAACTCAAAAGCTGCTTTCTTCATCTGACTTGTGAAGTGTTTGCCATGTTTGATGTGACTAGAAAGTACAAATTAACCATATCCTGGTGTTGTTGGGTTTTGTTTTGTTTTTGTTTTTAAAAAGCACAGTCTCTCCAAATGTCTCTCATTGCCACATTGTGCCTCATTTTATTTCTAATTATTCCAAAGGAATAGGAGGGGAATACTGAATATTCAGTAGTCCTTATATGGTCATAGGTCGTTATTTTTTTACCATATTTATACAGTGCCCTTCTCACCCCGGAAGGGATTCAGAGCTTTCATTTGCAGCACTTGCCATCACAAATACATCACTCTTTGAGGTCTTTGTATATATATAATCTATATGTCTAAAACATACAACAGATTTGTAGGCAGCACAGCCAGTAGCTGCAATTCAACAACAACATTTCCAGCTGCATCTGTACTATTGCTTTTGTTGTTGGCATTATAATAGCCTCTAATGGTCAATCGTTTTCAGCCTTGCATGTCTTCTGTATCAGCAATCACTCTCTCAAAGAACATAGGCAGGTTATCCCCAACCCCCTGCTCAGTCCACAAGCCACCACTTCCCACCTGGTAATGAAATCCATGCTGTGCTGGACCAGAAGAGAGGGAATATGCTATCCTGGTTTAAAGAGGGGATGAGAGGTGGAATAAATAGCCCTAGTCATCACGGCACTTGGACAGCTGAGAGCATTCAGAAGGAAACGGTCCTTAGTTGACAAAGAACAACTGAGCAAGAGGGGTGCTACATAGCAGGGAAATTCCAACAAACATCCAATCTCTATGTTACTCAAACCTAGTGAGTGCTGCTAAAATGCTTTTTCAAATCCACAACACACTAACAAGATGTGAAAGCAAATAATCAGGTCATAGTGCCCTGCCCCACTATGAAGGCACAGGATGGCTCTCTCTTCCGGCCTTCTTGTGGCTGATGGGTAAAAGCTTTCTATTAAGGAAGACATTTGAACATTGACCTTATTTGGTATTGGAGCTGCCTAGTTTCAATGTTTCACTTTTACTGATGTGCTTTCAAACTAGATTATAATGCTTTCATTCACAGCATAACTTCAGCTATTTTATGTATTTAAGTGTTTGCTTCCTGCCCTATATTCAAGAATTTCAGGAAGGTGCACAATGAAATTAATTTCACAGGATAAAACAATAACCATACCTGAGATTGTGCATCATAACTAAAAATATGGTATTGGAGTTCCATAACTGCAAGGGATAATGCTCTCCCACAACTGCCTTTGCAGCTTGAAGCATTTCTGGGGCATTGGAGATCAGAGCAGAGGGAAATAACGTCTCAGAGCTCTTCAATCTCAGAGTGTCTTGAGGCCAGGCAGCTGGAGAGGTCACTCTAGGCCTTGCCACAGTCACTTTTCTCATCTCCAGTGGAGAGCTTTGGACATTAAAGTTGGGCCCTTGGGTTTCTGCTAAAATTTGATTCCAGGAGCTTCGTGGATACCAAAATCCATGGAAGCTCAAGTTTTCTGCCTGGGCCTTATGGACTCTTTCAATTCTATGCTTCTATGATTCTAAGTCCTATTATGTACAATGCCATGGTAAAATTGTGTCTTTATATAACACTAGCTGTACCTGGCACGCGTTGCTGTGCCCTATTCAGGAGATGTGAGAAAGTCTGAGTATGTAAGGGTTGGAATTGTTGTTAGTTATGGTGTTGTTGGGGCCCTGGCTGTGTCGTTGTGGGTTGTTCTGGTGGGTGGGATGTGGAAGTCCTGGGGAGTTGTTGGTGTGTGGTGTTGCTGGCGTTCTGCATAGCTTGTGGATATACAATGTTTTTTGTCTTTCCGTCTGCTGTGTTGATGTAGAGGTTGATGCTTGTGTGGTGGTGGGGTACTTTGGAAGTGAGTGGAGGTACTTGAAATCCCATTATCCATGGTGTGTCCTCCTCTGAACTGCAGTCGGATGGAGTGTGGGTCATGGGGGGCATTGTGTGCCAAGTTTGGTCTTTATCGGTCTTGGTTCTGGGCCACAGTGGTCTGTGGGGAATGATGGGTTTTGAAGTAGTACAAATCCCATTATCCATGGAGGTACTTCAAGTCCCATAATCCATGGTCCACCCTCCTCCAAACTGTAGTAGAATGTAGCGTGGGTCATAGGGTCTCTGTGTGCCAAGGTAGGTTACTGTTAATTCAGGCAATGTCCCATGAGCTGAGGCCTGTCAGGAACCAAGTTAATGAAGGTTACTGTCAATTCAGGCCATACACAATGTCCCATGAGCTGAGGCGTAGTCGGGAGAATCAAGTTAATGAAGTCTTACTGTCAATTCAGAGCGTAAACAGCATTCCATTAAGTGAGGCCTAGTCAGGGAAATTAAGTTAATGAAGCCTTACTGTCAATTTTGGGCATGGTCTGTGATTTGTAGGGGTGTAAATTTTCTGTGGGAAGTGAATTGGGTGTTCGTGTTTGTGCCTCAGCCCTTTGCCTTATCGTCCTCTGACAGTTTATTATGGGTCGGAATGTTCATGTTGGCTGGCCAGTACAGGAGTTATGCAAATCCGCCCTTATTGGCAGCCAATCATGTTGTCAGAATGTAGAGGCTGGGAGAGTCATTGGCAGCCCCGGAGAATGCTGGGAAATGTAGTTTTTTTACTCGTTGTTTTGGGGGCCTTTTAGGTTTTGGGGGGGAAAGTTTCTTTGCTACAAACATACCTTGCCTGAGGCCTATTTCTGTTGGCAAGTTTGGTGTTTCTGCGTTGTAAGGTTTCTCTGTTTGGGACGGTCGGTCCATGACGGGAACCTCTTTATATAATAGATAGTCCAGTCAAGCTTTGCTTTTTCATTTAAAAATACATTCAAGCTGTAGATGGGAGAATCTAGGCCAAGATGTATAATATATAGAAATCACTTACTTCGTGGATTTCCATTTGCTACACTCTGTCAAAAGGAAAAAGAGAAAGAATGTGAAATATGGTATGCTTGCAAGAGCACATGTGTGTACTTCAAACAACCTCCCCCATCATGTAAGATAGGTCTTGAAACCCCAAGGGCTGTCCCTTAATTCCTCAACCCCTCCTGCAGTAGAAATCCCTTTATGTTGCTTGATATTACACTTACAAAGGAAAATGCGGGAGCATGCCTGAAGATTTCCAGTGCTGGGTCAGCAGGCTCATCACTCCTTTCATTAGCTTTAGAGGCTAGAGAGAGAGACAATACAAACAACATTGAGACATCCTTGCAAGTATTTTTCTCCTTTCACTGATTAGCAGATCAGTTTGCATTGCCTGGGTTTAAAAATATTTTTTTTTTATAATTTCAGTGTTTGTTCTGGAATTTTGTAGAGTTGTGAACGTCCTAAAAATGGGAAATAGAGCACAATTTGAAAATAGAAGACTATGCAGATCAAATCAATCTTTATATGTGTCAAGAAATCTGGAATGTTTCACATACTACTCCAAATACATGTACAGTCATATCTCAGTTGACAAAGCCTCTGACTGCAAAGACCTTTTTTTTTGCAAAGGTTATTGCCATCCACTTACCCTCTTGTCTATCTAGAATTTTTTTTAGCAGAATCAGTTGATGAAACAAGGCTGGAAAAACAGACTTTTTGAGCTGAACTATAGCAATGTGTCTGCAATAAAGAAAGCCTGAGCAGAGAAAGAGCAGGATTTTACTCCAGTTGGTCTTTCTTTAGCTGAGTGCCTCTCTACAACAGGCAAAATAAGAGTATCTGCTTCTGGGATCCCCTACTGAGTATGCATGCACAGTAAAACAGGGCAAAAGGAGAGCAGATAAGCTTCCATCACCAGATTCTTCCAGCATATTTTTCAATAAACATAGATTTGAAAAATTGATCACCCACATGGAAATCATAAGAAAAATAAAGACTAGTGAAAGAAAATGTCACCCCAGAATGCATTTTGGAAGAAGCCTTCAAGCAGTCCCTGAAAGGTTCAAAAATCTTTGTTTACCCATGCAAGATTTACCAGACTTATTTATTTGCGATATTTATATACCACCCTTCTCAACCCCAAAGGGGACTCAGGGCAGTTCACAGTGTTCAATGCCATCAATAAAACAGTATAAAACCTTAAAATTGACACACACCCCCAATAAAACATTAGACTTGGTTAGCTTCATTTCAAATGTGTACTGAATATTGTTAATTTTCAATAAGAAGTTTGCCAAAACATGTCAAATGAGTCTTTTCGGACCGGGGGGGGACGCACACAAGGACCTATTCCTAGTCTTCCCATTGTATTTGTCACTGGTACCATTTTTTCCTGTGGAAAATGTGATATTCCAAAACACACTTACTTTACTGAGGTATATCTGTACATCCTTCAGTAAAATGTTAGGCTGCACATACAGAACAGCAAGCAATGTGACAAGTATAACACATTGTGTGATATCTGCATAATCTTTTATTAGTGACCACTCTTTTAAAAATGACATCCAACTGAGCCCCATGAATAGGCCAACACATCAAAAGCACATGCTTCAGGTTATTACTGCAAAGGTGGAATATGTATTATAGTTCTAACCAGGAGCATAGGAAGTTGTTTGTCTTCAGTAATTGGTCTAACTCAGTGTTTTAATCCTCACCTGTTATGAAACTTTAAATACAAATGTTGTTTCACACTATAGAATGGGCTCACTCAAGGCATTGCCCATGCAGTGAAACAAGAAATCAATTGATTGTGTATGTCAAATTGCATATATTTGTAAAAATTGAAAAAGACATGAGGAAATGATACCTGAAACTTTGGCCAATAATTTTGTTGAAATCAGTCAACATCTTGACAGGCAAAATATGAAATTTACACTAGAATGGTAAGCTGTATTTTAAGAAACTAATTCCCGATCCTATTATCCGCCTTCTCTTTCACCAAAACTGTTGCAAAATAGATACACCTCCCAGACATTTGAAGCAAGGAGCATTTGGCCCTCAAGATATTTGACACCATTTGACTAATTGTTACAACTCTAATGATATGTCTCCTGTTGACTTGTGGTGACTATTAATTTTATAAGGTTTTGTTAGCCAAGGAATACCCAAAGATGGCCTTGCTAGTTCCTTCCTCTGAAATATGGCCTACAGCACCTGGGGTTCATTGTTAGTCCCCCATCCAGTTACCACCCAGCCAGGGGCGGTCCTACAAGATAGGCCAAGTAGGCGGCCGCCTAGGGCGCCATCTGGGAAGGGGGCGCCATCCTGGCCGCATGGGGCACCATCCTGGCCCTGCCGATGTTCCTCAGACGGTGCTGCAACTGCCTGCTTTTTGACCCTGGCCTTGTGCGCTCCGACACCGCTTCTGGGCATGCGCGGAGGTTTTCACGCAGGCGCAGTTGCTCTGGAGCTGAAGTTGAGCGCAGGAGCAACTGCACATGCACGAAAACCTCCGCACATGCCCAGTAGCTTCCTTGCGCAGAAGCCTGTAAGCAAAGCACTCCCTATCGGGGAGGCAGGGAGTGCTTCCCCTCTCCGTTTATGTCCGTCGCGCGCGCGTTTGCAGGGAAGGAGAAAAGAATCAGTGAAGGAAGTGTAAGTGAAGGAATGAATGAAGGGCTTTCCTCCTCCTCCTCTGTGACCTCTTCTCTCCCTCCTTCCTTTCTTTGGCTCTATTTCTGTCTAGACCTGAGGGGCCTGAGGCTATGAGGAGTTGTGGGAGTTGGAGGCCAAAACACTTAGAAGGAGGGAGGGCGGGCCCAAGTTTGCCCAGGCGCGCTGCCTGTATTCGACCTCATTTGAACATTTTGGCTGTTTTTCTATTTACATTTACATTGGGATCCTAATTTTGGACTTATGGGAGACTCCTATGAATTATGAGTCGGGTGATAGGTAATATATTCTGATTTTGATGCATTTACATTGCATTTCTTGTTGATTATTATACAGTTTTGCTTAATATTGTCATACAATATAATACAAATACAATATAACAATAGAATGATGATATATTTTATATTACATGTAATATTACAAACAATATTGCAGTATAGTGGTATTGTACAAAATAGTAATATATAATATTTTATTTTACTTTATTTTGGGTTATTTGAGTTTTATAGGAGTAATGAAAATATTTAGTAGAGGATAATTTTATTTAAATAAACAATTTTATTATTTTATAATAATAATAAGAACATAAGAACATAAGAAGAGCCATGCTGAATCGGACCTCAGGCCATCTAGTCCAGCATTCTGTATCACACAGTGGCCCACCAGTTGTACACGGGGATCTCGAGCAGAAGGGAGGGCAATGTAATAGAATGTTACATTATATTATAATGTCAATATATTATAATATAATTATATTGTAATGTAGTATAATATAATTATGATATAATATAGTATGAGTGTGGTATAATATATTGTATATACATTGATACAATATAATACTACTAATGGTATTGTGATATTATAATTGTATATTTGTTTTACATGGGGGCAGCAAAATAATGTTTTTGGGGGCACCAAAATAATGTTCGCCTACCATTTAAAATTACCTTAGACCGCCCCTGCACCCAGCGCTGGCCCTGCTTAGCTTCCAAGATCAGATGGGACCTGGTGCCTAGTATGGCAGAATTCACATGGTCCGCTCCCATCCCAGGAAGAAGGTGGAACATAAATTCAATCAATCGATAAGAAAGAAAGTGTTTTGTGGGGTATATGTTAACACTGGGGAAAACACAGGCCCTGTGTGGCTGCTTCATGTGTGAACTGTGTGCTTCTCATTACAGTTTGAGATCCTGCTAGATTCTATAAATGTGGTTTATAGTATAGAGAGTCCATTTTACACATATTTTACACACAAGGTCAATTTGACTTGATCAAAAGCCAACCTTCAAATAGCCCTACTTATTTCTGCAGGAGTACAAGGTTATTCTTGTCAAAGGAAATGATTCACAGCACAGCGGAAATCATTTTTTTCTTTTAAACTACCAGTTAAAAGTTAGGAGTACTTATAAATTGAGTTTTGGCCAACCAAGCCCCTCAAAGCAATATACCATGTAAAGCAACAGACTGAGAACAGATAGGAAGCATTCCTTAAGATGAGCCAGAACAATATTGTAAAAATCCATCAGAGCTAGAACAGTATTGAAAGCCATGATAAAGATTTGTAATGTTTGCTGCCCATCTAAAACTCAGAAGATACAGGGCCAACCTGACTTCCTCCTTTAGAGCAGGGAGAGTTCTCTGGTTTCAGTGCTGCTACCTACATAACACCTATATACCATCTATATTTTAGTTTCAAAGTTCACCTTCAATCAAACAGCAAAGTGCTTTAATGTTCCATGCACACCTTTCTGAAATGAACAAGGACTTTGGAGGCTGGAGCTGTAACATTGTTTTGGAAAATGAGAATCACTCTCATGTTTCCTGCTGCACAGGAAATGGACTTCCTTTTTCCAACAGGCATTTTAATGGTGTTCCATAATAATAATACATTCTTAACTACTAAGGAAATAGAAGTAGGCCTGGGGGAAAACATAAGACCTCTTTTGGGCCTGAATCCAGTTTGACCTACCTGGTGGCTGTAAAACAGTGTTCACCGCATAAATCACACCATTAGTGGCCATAATATCGGCCTCAGCAACAGGCTCCTTGTTGATATATATTTCATCATTTTTCTAAAGGAACAAAAAAGAAAAAATCAAAAGTATATGCTAGGAATAAGGTAAAGGTCAGTTCCAAACCTTATACAAAGTTTGTAGGTTATCAATCAAAAATTCAAAAGGGGAAATAAACTCCTGCCATGCCTGTTAAGAGCACTAAACTGAGCCTGCCATATCTTGAACATGTGATGGGATAACATGGGTCATTACAAAAGGTTGTAAGTGTTGTTTCTCTTCTCTCTGGTTGATAAGCCCCACATAAGACCCAACTTTACCCCATTTAGATTATATAGTATTTGTTTTGTTTTGCAGGTGTGACAGATTGTGTCTTGGGCTCACCATGGTGAAAAGGTATCAAATTAAGTTTGTCAGAAAAACCACTTTATGTTATACTAGATCTCTTCTAATGCTCTTGATAGATCTCTAATTTCCTCAACTTTACTTATGTCAGCTAAAAATTCTTAAAGTGCTTTTGTGGCATGCATTGTCTCTAGCCACTTTTGGAGGCTAGCTCACTTTAAACTGCATTACATGGTCAGTATAATGGGGCCTTAACTTGGTCTTATCCTCTGGGGCAGCAAAGAAGAAACCGGCACCCTCCTCTGTGGGAATCTTTCAGATATTTAAACTTCACAATCATGTCACCTTTGTGTGATTTCTTAGGAAAAGTCATGCCAGAAAAAAATCAGAGCAGAAGAGTACAGAAGAGTACGGAAACAAGGGGTTCGGCAATAAATAAATTGTCCAGATTTCATACATTTGTGGAGAAAAATTCAAATCAGCCATCTGGGAGAGAAACAGATTTTCTCTAACACTAGTACTTAAAGTTTAAGACTTCCTTAGTTTCCATGTGGTAACATTCAATCTGCTAGGCCCTTGTGGGTCTTCATTTTAGTAGAAGAATGATATAAATGGGAAAACTGTTCCTAAAAGTACATTAGAACAAAGTGATTGAGCTTGAAAGCAAAAGGGAAACAAGAGGTTTCTTTTAAAAAAATAATGAAGGGAAGGAGTGAGGAGTAAACTTACAGAGCTGACTTCTAGTTTATCACCCTGCAGAGACTTGATTCTTACAGCAGCCCCAACTGCCCCACTGACCAGTATTTCCTCCCCAATGTGGTATTTCAGAATGTTGGCCAGTTCTTTTGCATTACCTGGGGGAAAGAGACCAACAATGAATAATGGTTAACATTCAACAACCCATGTGTTTCATGGTATTCAAGGAATAAATAAATCTTCACCCTGGGATCTTATATAGTAAGATAAGCAGATGGGGAGACAAAGTACTTCTCCTTCCGCCAAAAGCATGCAGCTGTTCCTCAGAAAGAGTTTCTTTACAATGCCCACATCCAAATTCTCCTTTTTGCATGGGGTATTGCTTCCAGCTAATAAACTGTTTGAAGACTATAGGGATGAAGCATTTTGTACAAGCAGCAGGAGAGATAACACCAAATGGCACAGAATCTTCCAGCTTCCTATGCTTGAGTTTACAAGTACAAACATGTGTGATTCGGGATCACACAAAGATTTTGGAAGAATGGTGCAGTGTCTGTATTTAAGAGTTTGGAATCTTTTTTAACAGAAGCAATGAATTTCCACCATGCTGTTTTCACTTCTATAATGCTTATTTGACATCACACCATTTTCTTAAAATATTTTTCTACTACTCCAGGCTCTCACTGAACCTTCTCCCAATTTTTTTCCATAACTGAAAAAAAAGTGTGTGTGTGTGTGGGGGGGGGGGGGCAGCATACAGGACACTGAATCATAACAGGTAACATATAACATTGATCTCTGGCAAGTGATTCAAAAGGTGGCCTGACAATGGGCCCTTCCACACAGCCCTATATTCCAGAATATCAAAGCCGAAAATCTCACAATATCTGCTTTAAACTGGGTTATCTGCACCCACACTCAGATAATGTGGGAGTTTCTGCCTTGAAATTCTGGGATATAGGGCTGTGTGGAAGGGCCCAAAGAGAAATGGCTGCAAAGTTACTATTTTAGGAAACACATGATAGTGAAGGGAAAAGCATCAGGAAGCAAAAGAACATTTGACTTTAAAACTATCAATTCTTAGCAGGCAGCCAGGATATTTGGCTAAATGCCAATGTTTACATTTGTGTTGTGTTTGAGCAATTATTGATGCATCAGAAACAGTAAGCATGGGGAGGAGATTGAGGAGTGAGATGGTGGGTGCCTACTCTTGGGAATATTACGTCATTTGAAGTGAAGGAGAGACTGGGGTGCCAGCGTTGCACCTGGCAGCAGCTCTGCAAGCCCCAGAAGGAAGGGGAGTTTTCCCAAGAGGTGAGGGCTAGCAATGAGCCTTCTATCTGCCTCAATAGGTGTAAGGACTGCAAAAAAATTCCCTGCACGTCATGTGTACTGCATGGGGTAAAAGGCCTAATCGGAATGGCAACAACCCTTGTAACTACTGCACATGAAAACTGAACCACGTCTACCCTATCACTCTGGGTTGCTGCATTACTTGGTTTACTTGGCTCCACAGAAGTTCTGGCATGATTGTTCTCATGTCCTTTCCTAAAACCAGGTGGCCCAGAACCATTTCCAAATTGGCCCCTAACCCTTGCCTGCCTAACTTCATGGCATCACAAGGACCCACCATCTGGTCTCAGGATTAGGCCATTAAATTTCGAGTAGCAAGATGCATTGTCCTCACAGCTCTATAAGAATAATGGTAAGTAATTTTCCCTTGCCTGCACAATCATGCCTCAGGTGAAACACCACTGCCTCTTGCAGCCTCTAGTAAACAGGTTAGGAACTTGCTTTCAAATTTACAAGTCTGAGCATTGCTTTAGTACATGTATTTTGTGAAAGACTATGCAGAGGGACAAGTCTGGAGATAGAGATTTATGCATATACAGTAGATATGTATCTCTATGTATGCATTTGTCCCTAACATTAGATTTGCCCTTCATTTTTCCTCAGGTGCAAACCTAAACCGAAGCTAATGAGATTTAGGAGCAATGTTTTATCTAATTATAAGAAATTACCATGATATCATCTAATGTGACAATCATAATATCATAGGGGTATCAAGAGAAATCTAGTCCAACTTTCCGGCAGTGCAGGAATCCACTGCTCAAGCAAACCCAATAAGTGGTTCTCTTTTTAAACCCTTCTGACAAAGGAAAGCCCACCATTCCTCATGCTAGTTTATTCCACCAGTTTTAAATTCAGAAACAAAAATCAGTGTTAACACAGAAGGAAAATATACTCAGCTTTTGTCCCATTTTCTACCAAAAGCTGGCATGCTTTTTATTATGAACATGAATCATGATTTTGGTGTACTTCTCAGTGGCCAATATGGCATTAGATTTCTGAAGTGAGAAGTACTCCAAGCTAAAGACACTTGAAAAACAGTGATCAAACAAGAAACCACAACCACTGTTGCTTCCTCCCCCATATCTTACACAACTGCACACTTTGCTATAAAGTTCCCACTAACTCTGATTCATTGTTTTCAGAACAGTAAGCTAAATATTTTGCTTACAAAGCCAGAGAACATTTTGGCTATATGCATCTGGGATGTCTCAGCTTCACAGCTGCTTACAGTAGCGACAAATCAGTTTATGAAATATTTGGACAATAAGCAATAGAAGGAATAGACAGAGTGCTGCTCTACACACTTAAAAGGCTAACCAACTCTCATAAGCTGATGCTGTATTACGTCACAAATTGGTTGGGATTTAGGAGTGAAAAAACATTGCCCTAGAATGGCTTGCATTTGTTCCTAGCCATAACTATTTTTCAGCCCATGTCTCAATATTTAAAAAAAGATGACTAAACATGTAAGCATAGCCTTTCCTTACATGGCCTGAAGTCAATGCTTTATGAAAATCCTCCCTATGGTAATAGAAGAACTGTGTTCAATCAGATCAGACCAAAATCTGTATGATCTAGCATTCAGCAATGAAGCAGTTGTCTATGACAAACCATCATACAAGACAACACCATCCTACTCATGTTCCCAAGCAACTGATAAGCTGAGGCACTGTCCAGTACTTCTCCTAACTGGAGGGAATATATCTCCAGCATCTTCTCCCATCAGCGCAGGGAAAATTAATTGATATACACTGATGATCATGCTAACATTCTTGATAATTATTTTAGACATTAATGTTAAAAGAACTACACCATATATTGTATACAGAAATAACTAAGATAGAAAAAATACAATGTCCATACCAAATTTAGCAAAGAAAAAGAAAAACAAAAGAAATCATGGAAATCATGTTTTGAACATATAGTCTTCTTGGCTTTTCTTCACAAATGAAGATTCAGGAAGGACTCATTCCGCGCTTTCTACAAGTGCGTTGATAACTAAAAAGGCCAATTTCGTTAGGCCACCTTTTCTAGGCCCCTCTCCATGTGGAGCAAGCAGTGCTCTTCTTTTAAAAAGGCTGCTTGGTCGTTCAGGATGCTGCTGAACAAGACTGTCATTTCCCTGGTCAGTCTCGGGCATCCAAAGTCCTGAACCGCCTGCATGCAGGGTTGGCTCTGTGGCTTCCAGTACATCTTTACACCTGCCATTTCGTCCCATGCCTATCGCTACAGGGCTTTTTTGGAGATTGGATGTGTCCTTTGAGCCTGTGCAATGGATTTTTCTGGTGGAGCACAGCGTGCACAAAACTGGCCTCACCATTTAAACCAAAGGTTCGTCTGCAGGGGCCTAGCAAGCTTGGATGGTGGCAGCGAAGTCCTCAGGTCATAGGTTTGATTAGAGTTACCTTCTCTTAGTTGGTTGACCTTACAGAGTTAGATGAGCACCCTCTGCCCAGGTTTGAATTTAGAGTTTTCCTTCTCTTAGAATGGTTGTCAAAAGGCTAGAGAACCCATTCTGCCCATTGGTGCTCTTTGTCAGACCCTTCGGTTGTGATCTGTTTGGCTGGGGAGGCCCTACTGGTGGCTATTATGCCACTGCCAGCATAGCTCACAACTTCATTACGATAAGCAAGTCTCTCCCCCATGACAAGGGGGTGCCAATGGAGAGGTACATATAGTATGACCCCTGTATCTATGGAGAATAGGTTCTCTCCCTACATCACACCCTACAGAAATGAATGACTTCAGTAGAAGCATACCATAGGGTCATGCTGGACAACTTAGAAACTGCCAAGAGAAAACACCTCTCCTTGTTTACATAGGGGGCACTTCCTAAAGCTCCAAGGTAGGAAAGTTAGGACTAATAAAGGGAAATATTTCTTCACCCAGAGGGTCATTGGGTTATGGAATTCACTTCCAGAGGAGGTTGTGACAGCTGTCAGCCTAGACAGCTTCAAGGCAGGATTAGACAGATTCATGGATACCAAGGGAATCAGTAGTTACTGAAATGGACATCCAAGTGCCACCTCTGTGTTGATTGAGGCAGGCAGGATTTTCCCCAGGTACTGGTTGTGGGGGGTCGGGAGCAGGTGAGGGTTTTGCCCTCCTTTCTGCTAGAGATCCCTGTGTACAACTAGTGGGCCACTGTGTGACACAGAATGCTGGACTAGATGGGCTGAGGCCCGATTCAGCATGGCTCTTCTTATGTTCTTATGTTCTTACATCTTAAGTCAACAAGAAGTGATAACTGATCTTTGATAATATCATTTAGCTGGCAAATATTATAGAAACCCACTGAAATTTGGAATTATTTCTTAATCAGACATGTGTGTACAGATACTCACAGGAAGAAGGGACAAGGTGCAAGGGGAAGATATAACAGATGGATATCTATAGATGTATTAACAATTTCACCATCTGCAGGTCCTTGCACCCTCCCAAACCTACTACAAAGCCATTGAGCAACCTCCAACAAGCTGATTTTTTTCGCCTCCCCTTTGGTAGAACATGCTACTTTCTGACTATTAGTAGTGATGGTAGTAGTAGCAGCATTATTGTATTCCTACTCAAGCTTGCAGGTCTACATCTAGCTGTCTTTTCCTACAACACTGTTTGGCACAGAACAAGGAGAAAATGTCAACATGCTACTTTCTGACTATTAGTAGTGATGGTAGATCTGGAACTACATTAAATTGTAGCAAACAACAATAAATAATGCATCTCTTTTATAGCCAATAGAGAACTCCCTATTTTTCCTGAGATTAAATTAACTCTTGGAGGCTTACTTATTCAAGGAATACCCAAAACATAGTATTATATTACATCAAAGTGGAGCTATGGAAATTTACCCATGAGTTTGTTCAGCTCCCTTTGTGGCATGGCTCGAAAAGCTTCATTGGTTGGTGCAAATACCGTGAAGGACCGTGGTCTATTCAGCATCTCTGTAAGACCTGCAGACTGAATGGCTGCTACAAGGGTACTATAAATAGTCATATGCAGAGAAAAAAATATATTAAGTATTGTGCATTCTCTGAGAACAGTTCAAAATGTCACAACAAAAATACAGTGGCCCCAGTCTAAAGCATCACATGCATCCCAAAGAAACTCCTGAGCAAATTCTCCACTCATTTCACCACATGACACAATTTCATTTGGGCAACCCTTTCCCTTGGTGCGCAATATGTGCAAATTAGTGTTGACCAGGAAAACATCAAGTTGAGAATACCCCAAGGGAGTCTGTGTGTCTGCTATTAGATGCTGTGTGAGACCAACTTTTGCACTTGCAATTCACCTGTTCTTAAGAATGAACAAAAAGGTTCCAGTAGTTTGACTACCCAACCTGCATAAGGCCCAGTTGAATTAACTGAAGAGTCGGGAAGCAGTCTCACTCCTCATCGTTTACAATAAATTGTGGCCTCTCAACTTAATCTCTTCAATCTGCAAAATGTGGGCAACATTGATGAATATGCTTGGTATTTTAAGTTGACTCATTTCATATAGTTTTCTTAGGCAATGAATACTCAGAGATCATTGTGCCTGTCTCCCCCCCCCCCTCTAAAATAGAGCCTAGGGCACTTGCTATTTATTGAATATCTCCTATCCAAGTACTAATCTGAGCTGACCCTGCTTAGTGTCCATAATCAGATGGTATCTAGTACTTTATTATCTTATAGTACTGGTTCAATGTACTAATGACAAGTCAAAGATAATGATGTTAAGAGCCCTAGCCATGGCAGAGCATATATTTTGTATGCAAAAGGTCCCAGCTTCAATATTCTGACTGAAAATTAGAAAACACTTGCTACTCAGTACGAGAGCATTGAGTGCGATGGATACGTAATCCGACACAGTATTAAGCAGCTTCCTATATCCCTCTTACACACTAAAAAGAAATGCTTAGAATCAGATTACTGGTTTCAAAATATTGGCTGATAGCCTCCATCAAACAGTATGTCATCTGCCCACATCTGACTCTGAAATCCTACTTAAAAGCTCATCAGCTGTCCAAAGCAACTGAGATTGTTACTCAATAGGGTGCTGCAGAAAGTTGTAAATACCTCTGTTCTAACAGAAAGTGATATCGCAATGAGGGGCTGGTTATGTCTTTCGGCAGGACTCTGCTCAGCAGCAACACAGATATTCCTTAAATGCCAGACAAGAGACTGGCTTTTAAGGTGGGCTTCATGGGCATTTGTAGTGGAGGCAATCATGATGCAATTTTGAATGAGCATACAAAACAATTACTATGGCTTAAATCTAACTCAGGACATAACTATAAAGATGTCAGCCACAGGTAGAAAAAATGAGGCACCAGTAATACTCTTTCTAAAAGCCAAATTACTTTGCTATCCACCCAACTCCACTGTTTCTTCGCTGACAGTAAGTAGTAAAAGCAAGACCTGAAACGATCATCCGCTTTGAGTACGTCCATCACAGTTCCAATTGGGGGAGTCACCATCTTGTCAACAGCAAACAAAGTGCCAAATCTCCCTCTCTTGTCATGGGCAGCAATGCAGGCATTTTCAATACAGAGATTCTACAAGAATAATTGCATTTTTTAAATTAAAAAAGTCTTGATTTAAAAGATTAATTGTTTACATGACAACAAATTCAGTCTACTGTCCCATTTATTTGCACACACTGCTAGATTAGATGCTCATTTTAAAAATATTTTCCAATCTGCATGTAGATCTTTATGGGGGAAAGGGCTGCACAAGGTAAAAAGGAAAACCCTTTTGCAAGGAATTCAAACTCAGTAGGAATGATATTTGAACTAATGAAATCAACAAGGAAGCTGGAAGTTATCATTAAATGGAAACATACATTGCGGTATACAAATACTCTCAGTTCTTTGCCACTCAGAGTTTCCAGCTTCTGTCCATGGAAAAGGTACTTTGAGGAAAGCTGCTGTTTAATGATGTGATCCCGGAGTAAGTTCCGATCTGCAGAAGGTGTCTGACCTGCAGAACATACAGAATAAAACAAAATCAAGGTTCATAAATAGACATCAGTCCAGTTAGATTGCCAGTTACTAGTATTCCAGAATCTTGTTGGAAAGTATACAAGTGCTAGCAATTGCTTTCCTTTTACAGTGGAAACAGTGTTTGTAAGGAGCAAATTCAGTGTCAGCAACCCCTGAGGAGAAGCTTGTATAAACAGTAATGGAAAATTATGATTCATGTTGGTATTTGTCCTCATCCATCACTCTGATATTTTCCAGAACCAAAAATGACAAGAAAAGACTTTACATTTCCAAGACAATGCACTCCCTAGTTATACCTTCCCAGCCTGCAGGAGACATTGCCTTAAACCTGTTTCAAGATATTATTGCGCAGTACATGCCATTTCCTTTAGAGCCCATAGTTCTCCTCTCCTCCAAAATAAGTACTAGTGAGTTGGAATTACCCTCAAAAGGGCAAAACAAAAAAAGAGAAGGAAACATCAATTTAGACACCCTGCTATAAAAGCAGCCAAAAAACCAGAGCTGTTTGAAGACCAGAAATTTAAATACAGTGAAAACTTTAGTTAATTGAGGCCAACTTTGCCAAGATGTTCCAGCAAACGCTGATACAACTCCACCATCATTTCACTCTGGATGGTTTTGAGTTTAGTGTAGCACTACATTTTCATTGTTATTATTAACTTAATTTCTACCCCGCACCCATCTCCCCAAGGGGACTCGGGGTGGCTTACATGAGGCCAAGCCCAATAACACACAACAACAAAACAATAGCAATTAAATATACATTTTTTCATTAATGTGCTTATTTCTAAAATAAGCATAACACTATTTTATGAGTAAATAAAGGATTCTCAGGATACAAGCAAAAGTTATCCTCCCTTATTTTCATTGTTCATTTCCTATTATACAAGAACACACAAGTCAATGAAGTGATGTGACTTTAACTTGCAATGCTACTAATGAAAAAGGACTTTAGTTGAAGCCATTAGTTTACTGAAGAGTATATGAAAGACTATATGAAGAATGAAAGACGTGTGAACCTGCTCCACTTCTGAGATCTTTGGCACAGGCCCTTCTCTTAGGATGTATCTGCACTGTAGAATGGATGTAATTTAACACCACTTTAACTGCCATGGCTGTTAAATCATGGGAGCTGTAGTTTTACAAGGTCTTTAGCTTTCTCAACCAAACTACAACTCCCATAATTCCATAACATTGAGCCATGACAGTTAAAGTGTTGTCATACTGTATTAATTCTATAGTGTGCTGTGCTGTAGATGCACAACTAGTGGAAACATAGGACCAGGCCTTCTTGGTGGCCATTCGCTGGCTTTGGAACTCCCTTCCTAGGAAGGCCTGGATGTCTCCTCCTTTACTGTGCTTCAGTCTGCTTCAACATGCTTTTAGGAACTGACTTTCGGAACTTTCAATAAGGTACCGTTTTGTTGTTTTTTATCCTTTTAAGAGATTTATTTTGAATAGTTTATTATAGAATAATTCATACTTCAGATGGCTTTACAGAAAAGATCCAGTTCTTACCTTTGTAGTATGAGTTAGTGGGCACCAAGAGGGTCAGTCGCTCATTTCCAGTGAGATGAGAACCAAGACCAGCTCGTTGAAAAAGTTCAATAGATGTTGAAACATCAGACTCCTTGCTCAACTCCAACAAATTTTTAACTTCAGTTTACAAAAGGAAAGGAAAGAAAAAGGATCAGATTACTGCAAATTGTTATTTATTGCTGAAGAAGTAACCAATTAATTCTCAATGCTTCTGAAATGCAGCAAAACATTCATGCTCAATATCATATATAGTGCTTGTTTTGGAAGCATTTGGAGTGGATATTCTAAAAGAGCAATTCCCTTTTTTGCAACTAAACTTAGCTAAAGGTTTTTTTAAATTTTGTCAACTAAATACAGGAATAAATAAGCTCCTTCCACAATCTTTAAGAAATGTGACCCTTAGATCACTTTGGATTAAGAAAAAATGAATCAACTAAACACTGGAAATCAAGTCTGATGCATATTAGTTTTATTCAGACATCTGAAATGGATAATGAAGAGGAGAGGGGAGTTGTGAATATTACTTCCAGTGCTTTGAAAGGTTATGTTCAGGAACAAAATGACTAGTGAATACCCTGGTGAGGGGATTGGAGGAACTGTCATCCAAAAATTAACTTGACCAAATTCTGAATTTCAGCACTTTGCACATTCACCATCTACATTCAGGCAAATGCAGGAATTCAAACTCTGCTGTTGTCTCTTGACTTGTATACATGATTGCAGTGTGCAGCACCCTGAGATTCCTGAGACAGAATACAAGGAATTCCAAATCTCCCTCCCCAAAGACAGAGGTTTGTGGCCTCTGCCTATCATATTCCCATTCTCCATACATTTGAAGAAGATGGGCCAATTCAGAGTGATTAAGGCATTGGCGAGTGGATATGACATGCCTTATTTTGAGGGAATAACAGAAGAAAAATTGTACCTGAGTCTGGGATTAGCAATTCATTGACAAAGTGTATCACACCATTGGTAGCCATGACATCCTTGTTAGCAATTATAGGTCTCCCATTGAGGGTCAGTTCATCCCCATTACAGCCGATTTCCAACATGTTGCCTTCTAATGTTTCCATAGATAAACCAGCAATAATAGCTTCAGCACACATGGCTGATTTCAAAATGTGGTTGCTCAACAGGTCTACATGGAAATAAAACACAGGAAGCCATTTTAAAGCTGCTTGGGAGTTACTACTTGGCACAGAAACACATTGACACAAAAGATGTTCATGGCTTGCATGAGCCCATGGGCATCTGAGGTGTAGACAGCTGGACATGAGAGGGTAAAGTCACTACTGATCTTCTGATCCTTTTCTTACAATGTCATTAGGTAACGAGAAAATCTAGTACTAGTATGTACAAAGTCTTCCTTTTTGATTCCAAAACACACACATGTGCGTGCACACACACACAAATTGCACTTCATCAGAAACTATGGCTGGGATACTCATTTGTGAAAGCAGGCGCATGTTTTTCAAAAGAATGAGATTGCTTTTCCAAGCTTATTGCAGGCACTTGCCAGTATGGAACACTGCCTCTCATCTAAAACCTGGACATCCACATTAATGGTAACTTTTTTTTACAATCTGAAAGCAAATATATATTTTTAAAACCTTTTTGCCTTTGTTGAAGTTGTAGACAACAGAACAGAGGTTAGGAAATTACTTTTCAAATTATAGCCAGTACAGAATTCTCTAAATTTAAGTCCAAAAGATGACTAGACTGATGACTTTTAGTATTGCATACAAAGTGCTGATGAACGTGTTCATTTAGTTCCTCATGAAAATTGCTGACCAGCTTGCTTGCTATTGCTCATTCAATGGCTCTCGATGCATCTGTTTTTGATTTTTGACTAATGACTTAGTGCTGGTGCAGCACCTTTCATAGCTCTGTGTTCCTGCCACTAAGCAAAAAGTTTCCCTTCAAGCCATGACCTTCAAGGGAAAGGTCATGGCCACTACACTAACTTTTGCAATCAAGCATACCATAATGGGTACCAGGGCCTATCTTCCATTTTTCTGTCTTCTGTCCTTAAAGAACCTTAAGGATAGAATTTAGAGCGAGAGAGAAGCCAACATGGCTGCCTTTCCTAGCTCTAATGGAAGGGACATGCACACAGTTTTACACCACTTTAATTATCACAATCCATCATGGGATTTGTAGTTTGGTGAGGTACTTAGAAGGTACCCAGAGAAGAGAGACATCACTTTAATTCTTTAAATCTGTAGTACGAGTATTCTACTTTGAAAAGTGATATAAGCAAGAGGAATAATGCTCCAATAGAACTAGATTAATGCCTAATCAAAAATTCAAAGTACAGTAAGCCCCCCCCCAAGCACAGAACTCATACCCACAGTTTAATTTACCAGCACCCAGGAAAAATAGTCTCTCTAGGCCCTTTCTAGATCTTCTATGGTACTCTAAGTCTGGAAGTGGAATAATTTAATGGTGTTCAGTTATATCTTCAGTTTCATGTAACTGCGCTTCTGACTGGGAGCATATTTTCTATGGATATAAGGTTTTTATTTGTACTACAAAAAAACCTCTCTTATTCCTTAAATTTGTATCATTAGTAAGTAAAGTGGCATGACACAGATATAGGTTTGTAGTGCTGAGAGGGCCAAATTTCTACAACTTTTTACCATCTCTTTCAAAGTCTGAAAACTAAACCCAACTTCAAATACGTTCTTGGGAGCCACAGTCCTGTGGTAGATGGGGCAAAAGGACAGAGCCAATCAGTATGTACAAAGTCTTCCTTTGTACATACTGATTGGCCAAGGTTCCCAGAACTGTTTTTAGAGGGGTACATATCATGGCCAAGGTTCCCAGAACTGTTTTTAGAGGGGAGGGTGGCTCAAAGCTAGCAGGCAGGCTATTGTGAATATTGCAATTAACAAGATGACTACTATGATGGAAATGACAAACTAATAAATGAAATATTGTTTGGAGCACAAAAATGATATACAGAGAAAAAGAGAAAATATATATAAGCTATGAAGTGATGCAAAGATGGTTATAAACACTTATAACAAGCAACTGCTCAGTGGACCCGTTTACAGAAGAATCTGTCTGATTGTTTTGGGGGCTTCAGCCCACCCCAGCCTAGCTTTTGAATGGACTCAGACACCTTGTCTTCCACCTTGAGCCCTGTTGATGATAGTTTACCTTTTAAAGCTTCTGGGTCTCTCAGGATCCTGTTTAAAGTTTCTTGTGGGATCTTCTCAAAGGCTTCATTGGTTGGAGCTAACAATGTATACTGGCCTTCTTTTTCTAAAAGGTTGTTCAGACCAGCTGCTGTCACAGCAGTCTTGAAAAAAATGCAAAAGGAATTAGCAAATTGGAAAGACTTCCGGGATGTGACAAATTATGTAGATCTCCAGGAAACTGATCCCAATTTAAAGTGACATCAGAAGATATGGACTTACCAAAAGGGTTTCTAGACTTTCTTCAATCTCAACGATCTGCAGGATATTATTTGTTGTTGTGGAAATGACTTTGTCAATGAGATGGACAACTCCATTGGTGGCATGATGGTCAGCCTTCAATAACCTAGCACAGTTCACTGTTACAATCTGGAGAAAACAAAAATCAGCAACATCAACACTTGCGGTTAATGGATTGTAGGCATGAAAAATGTTGATGTAACAATATGTTGCTTGTTTGTTTGAAGAATTACAATTTATTAGATGCCTCAGTGCACATTGAGTCCTTAAGAATGAGTGGGATGAAACTCATTTCAAAGAGTTCCACCAACTTGAGAGCCTGATCACCAGTTTTAATACATAAATAAATAAAGTGGCTGATGGATTTATTTTTGTAAAGAATATCACAGATAAGCAGATCATCTTTTGTACTCAAAAACAACTTAGTATAAAATACAAGCATACTAAATTTGTTACAAAAGTTAGGTGATCAAATTATCCAGTGCTGTTTCTTCACATACAATAGTGCTATATTAATCCACACATTGACAGAGTTGCAGTCCAACACGGAATGGACCACATGTTCCAGATACTCACTCCATTTGGATAATGATGGATCTGGATATCAATATTCTGGTACATCGAAGGGAGAGATGTTCCATGCTTCAACTCATCAGTTAACACTCTCTTATTCACCATGTGGTAGCGAAGAGCATTCAGTAGCTCAATATTTACATTACTCACCAACGAATCTAACATTTCCTAAGAAGAAGAAATCTAATTAGTGACTCAGTTCTTCTGAGTTCATTTTCCCAGTTCAAATGCAGTTCAAATTCTGCCTGCTACTGCATGAAAGGAAGAGAGAAATCAGCCCCTACCTATAGATGTCTCCTTTTAGTGGGAATTTAAGCTACAGTGAACATACAACTCCTTTGTTGCAACAGCTTCACCAGCTACTGGTCTGTTTCCAGGCACAGTTCAAATGCTGGTTATGACCTTTAAAGTTTTGTATGGTCCAGACTATCTGAAAAACTATCTTCCAATCTGAGCTTGGCTGGACTCTCAAGATCTTCAAGGGAGGTTATTCTCTCAGGCTCACTACATTCTTAGGCACATTTGAAGGCAAGTCAAGAGAGCCTTCACTGCAGCTGTGTTTAGACTTTGATACTTCCTACCTAGGGCAGCTAAGATGGCTGTCTTTTTATTGCTTTCTATTAAGTAGACATATGGAAATTACGCATATGTGTCTGTACATATATGTGTGGTCATATAGTCTGGACCATCAAAGTTTTAAAGGCATAGACAGCATTCGAACTGTGTCTGGAAACAGACCAGTAACCGGTGAAGCTAGGAGGTGTTTTGAATGGATTGGGAGGAGCCAGCCTCCTGTGGTGTAATGAGTCAAAGCACAGTATTTTCAAATAATAAGATGTATACTGAATGGAGAGCATGCATCCTGTCTCCATACAGTATGCATCCAGACCATAAAAATGTATGCATACTGATACAAACAGATTATATCCCAATGTGATAAGGTCCTAGATCAGTGATGAAAAGTCTTCAACATTTCAATGTTTGTACCTCAACTCCCAAAAAATCTAGCTAGCATGAGCAACAACAGGAAATTATGGAAGCTGTAGTTTTAAACATCCAAGGGACAAAATATTTTCCCCTGTCTTGGATAATAGGGATTGTGCCTTCCCAAGCAAAGAACTGTATTAATGAAAGGAATGGATCAATTTGCATAGATCCTGTGACAATAGTGTTCCACTGTGCATTTTGTCATAGCAAGAAATGTTCAGATACTCTTATTTTAACTTACAATGGTGCCATTCAATGTTTTGCAGCAAAAGCTTTAGTTGCACCTTATTATGCACTTCCCAGTGTGTGGCGAAGTACTCCTATTTTTCAGTATCTCCTTCCCAGCCCATTCATGTTGAGAGAAATGAATCATTATTTATTCTTACAGCAGGCAATGATGCCCAGGCCTCATTGGTTGGGGCAAAGATTGTGTAGCTCCCAGGGCCTGTGATTTCAGCACTCAGGTTAGAACTGGCGGAATAGAGTTGAGTGGTTGTGGCTCCAACAATTCCAAGGGTCTCATAAAGATTTGAAAGTGGCAATGCTGTTAAAAACAAAAACAATGTTACATTTAGGTCACTTTGACAAGGTAATAGCAGCACCATGGTAACAACACTACTATTCCCAATGAGAATGATGAATGCTGGATCAAGCTGTTGGGTCCAGGTTTGCATAGATCCAGATTTATACTCATTTATAGAGTCAATGGAACAAGATAGTCATCCTTAAGTAAATCCCATTGATTTCAGTGATCTATCCATAACCATGATTAAAACTGACTCCAAACAAAAGAATTAATTCCAAGTTTTAACACATCAGTCTTCATATCAAACCTGAAATTATGCTTTAGGTACCATTCGTAGCTTGTGTGTGTGTGTGTGTGATTCAAATGTTCAGTATCTAGCATTCAATTAAAGTTCAGAATCTAAGCATGAGAAAGACGTGATGAAATGGAAAAGCAACAGAATTGAGGAGCCCTTTCACCATCCACCATCTTGTATCTGTGCCAACTTGTCCACCCAGCAGTCATTTTCTATCAGTAGTTAAATGAACATTTTTCTGAGGACTGGGAGAAACTGTCTAGATAATTTGCAGCAAGCAAATTATCAACAGTGGTTTTGGATCATCTTATGATTCCATGCATTAACATCCAGATTGCCCTCAGCATCTGTGACATATACAATAAAAAAGCAAGCCAAATAAAAACAGAATTATTAAATGGGAGAGCAATTACAGGAATATAATAATAGTGCACATGCAGGCAAGGTAAAGCTAAGCTTATTTATGAAAGCCAATCAATTAAAGGTTGATTCATGATATTTGGGACTTAGGAATAGTCCCCAAAGAAAAGGAGAGAATGGAGAAATCTGTCCCAGATAGAACAGAAAACAGAAATTGAGAAAAGGGGGGGACTCTGAAGACTGTATTAGATATATTCCAGAGAACAAAGAGAAAAACTACATTGTTGGATCACCAGAAGCATTATTTTAGAAACAAGAGGACTTCACTGTAACTGATCTATCAAGTGCTTTTAAGATATACATGACCATGTCCAACCTAGTAGCTTCCTTCCTTTACTTAAGTTATTGGAGGTTTTTTTAAAGGTTTTATTGAGTGATATATAGTGCAACCAGTTTAGTTTGAAATGTATCCATTTGTTTGGCTGCACCGCCATAGCAATGTAGGCCTCCAGGCAGCAGCAAAAGGGACAGAGCTAACTGCCACTGGTGGAGAGAGCAGTTTATCAACGGGACAAGGTAGCTCTGGTAAGTGTTTAGCCTTCAGCCTGTTTAGTTTAAAGGGTCAAGTGGGCCAATTTGAAGTAGTTAAAGAATGAAAATAACAAACCTTGGAGTGGTTGGAAATAAGCCATTCTTAAAGGTTAATAGTAACAATTTCATGTTTCCATAAAAACACAGAGTTAACTGTAATACCAGCAAGAAGATATTGTGTAACTGTCCAGCTTGTGTGAACCTGAATAATCTTGAAAATAAATATTTTTTCTGTGCAGCTCAAATACTAGAACTTGTGTCTAATTATTAAAGAGAAGATTCTCCACAAAAGTCTGAAGATCCTGTGAAGGTGAATACAGTTGGTGGCATTAAGTTACATATATTAATGTGGCGCAAACAGGTGTTTTAAAAGTCATCTCTCTCTCATACAATTCTCAACCAAGCCTCTAACATAGTTTCTCTCGTGATAATCTCAAGTCTCTCTCAAACACATATAGATATAATATAAAAGTACTCAGCCACACCATGCTACTCATCCAATCTCCTTGCAGCCCTGTAACACACACACACACACACACATACACACACATATATATATGAGAGTCATTGTCGTCCATACATGTTTATTGGAGGCAGTACTACATATTAATAAAACATTATTGTGCCCTCAATAATGTTCTAAAATGGTTACCTTTGAACCTAGAGATATATTTATCCATGAATCTAATTAGCATTTGGCAGAAAATAACTTATGGGTTTTGCTGATAAGAAGACTAACATATGGCTGAACTTCGTGATAGCTTGCTTGTGAGAAGAGATACCAAAAAGGTTGCATGCCCTGAGACATAGGGACACTCCTCACAATAACTAGAAGTAGGTGGTGTTTTGCTCTATAATCCTTTTGAGATGTTAGCAGGATACAATGTGACTCAATAAGAATAGCTACTCTTTGTATATATAAGGACATACGGACACCCCTCACAATGATCAAAAGTAGGAGGTGTTTTGCTCTATAATCCTTTTGAAATGTTAGCAGGATGCAATGTGAATGAAGAACCGCTACTCTTTGTATATATGAGGACATATTTGTGTTTCTGGTTACTAAATGTGTTTTGTATTTCCAAAACATAATCTTTAAAATCAAAGTGTCTGAGGTCTGAGGAAGACCTTTCTCCCTCTTCAGTGAAAGCTACCAAAGATGTTTGTTGGCTGAATCCCTAAACAGACACCCCATATATTTATTATTCCAAGTTTATGCAGGATTTTATTTTGTGCTTTATTTACCAGCTGGACAGCCTTTTTCTCCAGGAACTTCTTCATATCCTGGACAACATTCATAGGCAATCACTCTGCAGTGAGAAAGAAACACAGTACATTAGATGAAAAAACTAACTGGTATTCAATTGATATCCATTTCAACATATATGGGGAACACCAAGTGTAGTCAAATCCAATTATACCGCCTGACCCCAAACTGGAAGTTCTTGAGAAATTTACAATTTTTTTTAGATCAGACTAGATCTGAATTTTTAATGTAAACTGTTTAGAGAGTTTTATTACATCACACAATACATGAATACTGTAAAATCATAAACACTATTGCACAACTTTCTGAAATACAGCTGCTTTGTGCCAGAACTGTCTGTATTTCCAGGCCTCCCTAAGACTTTGTTTGATGCTGAACGTAGATAAATGTTACTGCTGTAAGATAAGCTTCATTGGTGGTAAATGATGCAGCAGATGGTAACAGCTGAGAAGCATTCCATCCATTTAGCTGTTAGAGTGCAGCATTCCCTTCACAGCCAATCGTAGAACTGGACCCCAGACAACTAATTCTACCCAAACTAAAAGATGCAAATTCATCAATGCTAATTTATCACGGCATATTTGTTTATTACCCTTAAGCATTTGTATGTGAAGTTACTCAGTAAAAGAAAAAGTCATGCAGGGCAGCGAAATCCCTTCCATTGGAGATACATAAACACATGGGCTATAATAGTAACATGCAATCACAGGAGGAATTAAGTCTGCATCTTGCCTACACTGGTAGCCAAGATAAGGATAGGAAGATATCAGCACAATACAGCTAAAAATATGAACTGCATGCTAAACATGGCAATCATTTATGTCTAGCTTGCATTAAATGGAGGTATTATAGAATTCAAGATTCATATGCACCTTTATCGTACCTTACCTTACCATGGAGTAATCCTTCTGATTACAATGGGACTTGTATTATTTCTGATGCTCTTAAACTGATTTGACATTGCAGACCTTGAGTGCATATGAATCTTGAATTCTACAATAGTATAGGTAAAAGTTTTCCTCTGACATCAAATCCAGTCATGTACGACTCTGGGGGTTGGTGCTCATTTCTAAGCTGAAGAGCTGGCATTGTCCGTAGACATCTCCAAAGTAATGTGATCAGCATGACTGCATGGAGTGCTGTTACCTTCCCGCATAAGCAGTACTTATTGTTCTACTCACATTTGCATATTTTCAAACTGCTAGATTGGAAGAAGCTGGGGCTAACACAAGGAGCTCACCCAGATTCCTGGATTCGAACCACCAACCTTTTGGTCAGCAGCTCTGCATTTTAACCCACTGCAACACCGGGGCTCCTATTTAATACAAACTAGACATTAATGATTTTTTTAAACCCCAATACTTCTCTAGAAATTTGTTTAGCAGAATTCCAAGAAATCTCTTGATTTAAAAATGGGAATGTTTGGTAACAGTCTCTTGTGTCTAGCACAGTGTTTTATTAGTAGACTAAGCTATTTTGGGAATAGCTGGGCTTGTACACTACATTTAATCGCTATTTGGATAACACACTAATTCTATTATGTTGATTATCTTAACAAAACTAAATTGATGTATTCTCTCAGAAGGCCCCAGTACTAGAATAATGCTTCTGTCCTTGAGAAACACTTTTTTGTTTCCTTGAATCACACAGTCATAAAGCTTTCTGCCTACAACATTGCAATATATTGCTTTATTTATACTCCCTACCTATTTAAATGCACCCAGGGGACATCTCAGCTCTGTAACAAGCAGTTTGATCAGTAAAACAGCAAATACACCTTTATGAGATAATGCAACCAGCTAAGCCACTTAGTAGCTAATGTTCTATGGCTTTGGTCAATTGCATAATACTCATGAACTGTTCTATACATTTAACAGCTGCTGGTTTGTCCTTTCTCTGCCTCTGAATACTGTTAAGTCATTCTAGCAGGGGACCAATTAATACTGCAAATACAAATCACTTTTTTAAAAAGACACTTCCATTTGTGTGTGTGTACACAAAAAAGTGCAAGCAAATAATTATTGTGCTTTCTTTTTAATCAGAAAAAACCAAACTCAAACTTTCCTCGTGTTTGTTTTAAGTCTAGCTTTCTAGTTTTTGGAACACAACAAAACTATCATCTCTGCATCAAAATTATAAAAATTGTCTAGGAAGCAACTGTTGTTAAAATTGGGTAGCAGTGATACAAAGAAATTTGTATGTCTCTGTGTATGGAGGGGCAGGGAGAGGCAATCCAAACTATGTGGCATGCCATGATTTGGACCAGTAAATCAGCAATGGATGAAACAAAATCCTTCAAGGTAATTCGGAGTTAGTATGTGAAACAAATACCTTACACGTCAGCTAGAGAAGCAAATAAATTTCATGTCACCGTTTCCAAGAAAAATTATACAGGAAAATGCAGACTGATTGTCTAGACATTATATATTCCACATGGGAAAACGTTTGCCTAAAGCAAATTGCTTTCTTTGACTCCTGGAGATCTCAACACCCGCAGCAGTATATTTTTCAGTCTGCACTACTCTACTTTCTCATTAAGAAACACAAATGCTCACTTGTATTCCCTAATTGTACTTCTGGGCCACAAAACACACACATATGATAGACAGATAGACATAGAAACTCATACAAAAATTGAATATGCTCTCTCACAGTCTAGCCAGAATTTTTGTTCAAAATTGGAATTAAACATGAAGAGATGATTAAAGGCAAGTCCTCCCAACATTTAGCATGAAGAATTCTCAAGATATGACGTTGTTTCTCAAAGGCTTATTTATAGAGAGACGGGAAGTTAATGAACTGCAACTAACAAGCCAGGAACTTTATGTATACAAAACTCGGTATGGTAGTCTAAACTCTCCAGTGAATGAGTCTGACCGGGTGAGAGAAGCTACAGAATTGAGCTGTAAGCAGATTTGCTTATAAGAAGTTCAAGAAAAAGATGCTAAGTACAAAAGAAGTACTTTTTTCTGATGTATGCATCACCGATATTTTACACAGACAACCAACACTTATAAAGGTTATTAATACAGAGCCACTGCTTTTGTCTAAGGAAATAAATCTTTCTCAAAACAAACAAGGCTAGGGCTGTGAAAAGTCTTGACAGTCGTGAGCATCACAGGCATGGAACAAATGTTTCAAAGCACCTTTTATGATTTCTGATTGGCTTTCCACCCACTGCATGCTTATCATCAACAATTATTTTGGCTGCAAGCACTGTGACATAATGTGAGCGCAATTAACTGGCAGACCTTCCTGCAAATTGTGCCCTTAAATTTTCTCCATGACAGTGCAACAAAGCTGAAGTTACACATTCCTTCATAAGAAAAAGAAGAGGATTTTTTTTCCAAATAGTATGGAATAGTGATAGTAGCATTAGAGGTCTCTTTCAAAGTTCTGCAGATGTACAGTAACAGCAACCTGGAAGAATAAAGAAGATGCTTCTCTCCACTTAAACATGTCAACATTACCTAAATATAAACTTGAATCAGCTCTTTATTCATTCTAGACATTCCTAATGTAAGCTCAGATTAGTATGGGTTTGAGGAGGATTTATTGTAGACTACACAGTGTCTTAGTTCAGACTAGTTCTCTTCTGTGCCAGTTTCCTGGATCACATTGAAATTGGGTTCCACACTATGTGCATGTGTTTGTGTGATGTTTTGTTTTTGAGAAGAGATGAGAGTTTTAAAAGATAAGGACTACAGTATTATCAACCCTGACTCTCTTCCTAGCCTAAATTCCTGCTTCTTCTCTCAGACTGATGGACTACTGGTTAAGTTGTTATGTAACAACCTTCGGAATCCCATCAGGATCTCAGTTTAATATAGGTAAAATAGAGCTCAAAGCTGTATCTTTGATTTTTCCCTGCCACTACTTTTGCTAGCTGTTCCATATTGGTCAGGCAGTTTCTCCCAGACTATATTTCCAAGCAAACAAAGATTCAGAAAAAGAATAGTATTTTGAAGAGCATAATACACCCCACTAAGAATGTTCATAACATGCTCAAGAATAGGAATAGTGATACTCTGTCACTGTCGAGCCTCCATAGAGACCTCCTCTATTCTCTTCCCTAGTTAGGAAGGTTGAGCTCAGGTATGGGCAAACCGAGGCCCACAGACCGGACACAGTCCTTTGGGGTCTCAGGTCCGCCCCCCATCTGTTTCAGCCCTCCTTTCAGCATGCTGAAGCAGTGGCCTGTATCCCCAGGCTGAGAGAAGGGCCAAGGCAGAAACATGTCACTGGTGAGAATCCTCTCCATGGGTGGAGCCCCATCACCAGACCCAATTTCTGGAGTTCCCTGGAATTGTCCATTTTTGAATTAGAATGTGTATAGGGCGGCTGGAATGCTCAATTACAATATTGAGCATTGCAGTTTTGTTATTAAAAGAGAGATGAACAAAGAACAAGAAGAAACACAAAGCAAAGTTAAGTAGACAGAAGCAAGATTTCTACTTTTCTTTCAAAGACTCAATAGTCAGTCCTGGGAGGAGAGCGGATTTGAACTTTGTAGTTTATTAAATGCTGGTTTATTGTTCATTTGCGCATTTCCCAATCTGCTCTCAGCTAGATCAAGGCACCTTCCACATAAACGGCTCATGAGGGAAGAACAGACACTCGCCACTATTCTAGAGTTCAAACCAGTCCAAATTTCAGGAAGGTCTGGATCTAATGAGGTATCTAATTAATTTGGGATGAAGCAGGGTTTTCCAGCTTTGTCCTGAATTAATTCACTTTTACCTGACGCTTTATTTGGATGCCGCATTTGAGGCCCTGTCTAGAAGGGTATTAAGATCTCATAAAGTGAAACAATGTAGTGAGGTTACATTGGGCAAAGTGGGACCTGCAGGCCATATGTGACACTTTTCAAAACATGACTCTTGAAAGCCACTGAAACTCCTCTCAGAACACCAACATTTTTTTTTAAAAAAATTAGAATTTTTTTTCACCCACCCTATCTCAAATGACTCAAAACTTTTGCAATTTTTCTCCCATCCCAACCAAGCCAAGTTCCTAAAGACCCAAACTAACTGGAACCAAGCTAACTGGAATAAAAACAAAAGTAATAGTAATAGGGTGTCACTTTTGGGTGCACCAGACAATGGAAGACAAGCGAAACCAGGGCAGCTTGTGCATCTAAAGTGTCTGGTTAAAATAATACATGTCAATGGTTTGCTGAAAGGAGTTTCCTTGAGAGGAGAGAGAAGGTTATCCATCTATTAGAATAAAACACTTTTTCTTCATCCCAAACCTTAGTAACCATCTTATGACTGAAAGTATATGGTGCAGTTGGAGAAAGAGATAGAAGTTCAAGGTGCTACAGATGGAATGTGGTATGTTTCCAATTATCTTAAGAGTAAGCAAAGCAACTGATGCTATTAGACAATAACTTGTCAAATCTGATTTCCCCTATCCATTAAGCAAGTTGGAAGAATGTGCACACTGCCTCATACAACAACTGTAAGCATTTTCTTCTTTTTATGCAAGTAGTCAAAGGTAGATTGATGTTATTATTGTCCATGAAGACCTGTATGCGTTCTCCATGCTCGAAATATTTTTAAAACAGCTAATATTGAAACTGTCAAACAATGGGAGAGACTTTGAACAGAATTTGCTCTCATCAGCTTTTACATTTTTCCTCCAGCAATGAAAGTCC
Organism: Anolis apletophallus; assembly: GCA_030556195.1. Classification (NCBI taxonomy): domain Eukaryota; kingdom Metazoa; phylum Chordata; class Lepidosauria; order Squamata; family Anolidae; genus Anolis; species Anolis apletophallus. The sequence continues at coordinate 78,011,681 of JARBWK010000001.1, forward strand.
TGATGTTTGTTCCTAACGGGGCATTTGACATACTTCTTTCACAATTTACAGTTATGAAGTTGCACCAACCACTAGTATAGTAGTTGACAGAACTGCATTTTGTGCTTATGACTAGAGGTATTTATGTCCAATAAGTTCATACCAAGGGCATTTGTCCTGTGTTCACTAATGTCTACTAACCAATGAATCCCACTTTCTTAGGCATATGATGTAAGCAAAAAGTATTTCTGAACATACTTGGATTTGAAGTCAGCACAACAGACATTAGAAGGTATGAGGAAAGTCTCTGCTTTTGTTGGTCATATTGCTTCCCTTCTTCCAAAGACATTTTGAAGCCAAAGTTAACTTGCAGTGCATTTCTGAGGGAATTTAAAATAAGCATGAACAACCTGCCAAATCAGATTCATGGGGTTTGGCATAAAACATTCCGCATGTTTTGATTTGATAAACTGTATCTGAGATTCATTTCCCAAAGTCAAGGAAAGCTCTCTGTCAACCAAAGGATGTGCTATTAAGAAGCAAAAGCAGAAAGGCAGTTTTCAAATATCTAAATTTATGAAACTCTAGAAGCTGAATAAAAAAGACAAATAATTTTCTGTCCTTCATGTGATCATAAAACTGAACAGAAGATCACATAAAGAAGCTTAGCTGAGAGCAAAATAAAGAGAGCAGATACCGTTGTAGTTGCCAGATCAAGTGAGGGACAAGGTTCCTGTACCTTTAAGGGTTGTGTAGGAAAGGAACTTCAGCATGTGTTGGTTGTTTTGCAAGTAACACTTGCTGAAAACTCTCAACTCTACAACAGGAGCCCTATCTCCTTTTTCACTTGGTAGGCTGGATCTACACTACCTTTTATCCCAGGATCTGATCCCGGATTATCTCCTTTGAACTGGATTATATGAGGTCCCCATCTACACTGCCATATAATATCCAAATTATCTGCTTTGATCATCTGGATTATATGGCACTTCAGATCCAATTTAAGTCTACAATGTCAGATAATCTATGATAAGAAAGTAATCTGGGATTGGATCCTGGGATATAGAGCAGTGTAGATCCATCCTTAGTGATCTTTCTAAAACAGCAGCACCATTCAGATTCCTTGGGAGTTTGTACGACTCCCATTGGGCTAAGATTGAATACTCATGAATATATTTTGGGCCCTGAAAGATACAACTAGGAGGTCAAACTGGACTGATTGACCACACATTGGTCCTATTTGATAGACCTGTTTTCGAACGTTGGATATATCTGAATTTCAGATGCTTTTCTTGTACTTCTAACTAATGAATCGATTATGAAGAGAGTTAGGCAAACAGGAAGTGGATTCGCCATTTTGAAGTCTCCATCGCCATACTCGGATAGGGTTCAGATGTCATTTCCGCCCTTCTCTAGCTGCCTCTCCTCATTGACTGATGGCAAGCTGGTGGTTTCAATCAGTTATAATTATGTTCTGACCAATATATCAACAAAGGAATCCGCTTTGGACATGGTTTTCCTTCCTGCCTTGGAGCGAAGGAAAGCCTTGTCCAAACCAGGAGTTTAACCCGCTTTGGACACACCTTTACTTCCAAGGCAGGAAGGAAAGCCATGTCCAAACCAGGAGGTGAAGCGCCTGCTTTGGACATGGCTTTCTTTCCTGCCTTGGAGGGAAGGAAAGCCTTGTCCAAACAGGGAGTTTAACAATAGTCCACAGCTGATCAGGTTTGAACTGTGGACTATTGTATCTCTCCTGGCCTTTTGGCTCCGGTGCTGTATTACCTCACATTTGTATGTATAATTCTTTTGTTGTTGACTACTTATCGCAGGTAGAAGAGAGTTCTTAGGTTCTCCCTGTTTGTAGAATCATGATGACTTCTGATCCTTAATGTATTGTAGTATGCTTTTACATGCATCTGGTGCCTCATTAGATTGACGTGTATATTTATATATAATACCACACTTAGACAATTTGGAATGATTCAGATATCTTGGGTGATTTATACATTCTTATATAATATACTTTATATCTTCCTTACATACAGAATTATATATTATATAGATCATTTTCCTTTTTTTGATCCACTTATCTTTCCATCACCCACTTTGATCATTTTGGGCACTTCTGTATTATTGTGACAGTTTGTGGTCCTATTGGTTTTCTCTTTAACAGTAACGAAGCCTTCCGAATTTCAGAAGTATATCCAAATGAATTTCGAGGATAATGCTGAAAACTTTGGAAGTCTATCAGATATGAAGCGCCAGCGCCCCCTACATCCGAAGCAAATTGTGAACCATTTTTCCCTGATAAAACAGGCCTACTATTTGCTTCAGGAAAGTGCTATGGGCACTCTTATTTTATTTATTGAATAAAAATAAAATAAAATTGAAAGTTCTTCATATGTCCAAACACCCCAAGTGCAGAGAGAAAACAGTGAAGCTTCCTTGCATGAGGCAATCTTCAGGCTTGACTATCTCTCTGTACTCCAAATCCAATGCTGCTGCTGTTGAGCCTTATATTTGAATTATTAGAAATAGTTCTGCACTGTATTTCATTTACAGAAATCACTAAGTTTACAATGACATGTCAATATCATTTGTAAAAATCTATAAATACATAAAAATAAAATATATGAGAGTTTCAAATATGGCAATTAGCTAATGGACTCTCATTTATAATGATCTAGAAACAAAGGTATTCTGTGGGACACTTTGTTTTTCTGTGGGAGAGAATTCTAACAGGCATAAGTAATTTCAAGTCAAGGGGTGAAATCTAACAGAAGGCAAGTATAACAGATAACAGGGGAAACAATTTCCTCATATCCCCTGAGATATCCAATTTTAGAAAGTTACACAACTCACCAAACAGAGCTCTTCTTTTACTATACAGTTCATAAAATATGATGATGTCACATTTGCTGTCACTGCTTGTAAGCCAATTTATCCGCAATTTATCCAAACATATGCTAACAATTATACTCATACAAACCTACTACTCCTGGACCAGATGTTCTGTACCAGATCTACCAGACATGATTTTACAACATGGAATAACCAAGCAAATGCCCTGTGAACAAAACAGGGTTAGGTGCATATTCTGTAGTAGCAATGCTACATACTTGCCAATTGTATATTTGAATATAGCACTTTCCCAGGGAATAAATCACTATCATGCATCTTTGGCAACAAGAGCCTTTGTTTAACATAGCAAAATGCCCAATATATCATGGTAAACTAAAACCCATTACTTGGCCTTAACAAATGCAAACAAAAACAACATAATGGCTCCTACAATTTTTTTCAAGCTGGTTAGGTAACCATAACTCATTAAGACCAGGAGGGGTTGGAGATAGGGCAACCCACAAAATAGCCTATGCAATAGTAGTTTACTCATGGCACCTTATGGTTCAGCAGTGATTTTTTATTGATTGCCCACATACCTAACTTAATATTCTAGGGATACAACCTAGGCAGACATCTCTAGTGCCATATAGAAAGAAAGACAGACAGACAGACAGAAAATGGACAAACTAACCACTCTCTTTTGCAGATCTTTTAAACATCAACACGAACTAAAAGAAAAATTGGTTGACACATTAATAGCACATGCCCAAATTGTTTTAGTGAGGGGTTGGAAAGATAAAACAAAATGGACCCTGCTAATTGGTATAAGTATATAGTTAATATGTTAAATGTGGAAATAACAAATTGTAAATGGAATAATATAGATAAAATTGAAAAGGTTACAATAACCAAGAGGATGTGGAAAACAGTTAGGAATTATTTAGAGAATGTGCTAAGATGTGGAGTGGAAAAATTAAGACAAAGACTGATATTTCAAATGTAACTTCTGTAGTTTGCTGTATAAATGGCATGTACAAGGAGGGGAGAGTGGGAGTGGGATAAAACAATAAAAAGACACTGACATTCAGCAATGAGACACCCAGAGGGAAACATAGGGAAGGTAATGTCGGACAAGCAAATGTTTCTAATTACCTGAGGTTTTGCATGTACTAGTCATGCATAACCACTAGACTCAACTGGGACTCCACAGTAGACAAGATGTATTAACCACAAAAGTGCTGAAATGAGCATTTCATTTTACAGTTGAAAGAAGATACTTTAAAAAAAAAGAAAAGAAAGATAATCTTTAGGATTGAAGCCAATGAAATGTTCCATTACTTCATAGATCAAATGGATGGATTCCAAGATTTATGGTTCATAGCCAGAGATTCACGTATGTTGGAGAAGCTGGGGTTTGTTATGTAGCAAAAACCATGCACTATACAGTGTTGATCTTCCATAAAGAAAGAGTGAGGTAAGCATAATGTTGAGAAATATACTGTCAATCTTGAGCCCTAGGACACCCCCGTCAATGGGAAGGCAGAGCGGTGTATGGGTCCTTAGCCTTCTAAACCAGCCTGTTATCTCCATTGCAGTGTCAATTGCACAGAAGCAAAATCAAGTGTTTTAGCTTCTAGTCCAGACATCTTCTCTACTAGGAAATGAGGGAGGTCTCACAACCTCAAAACCTCTGGGGATGCCTGCCATAGATGCAGGCAAAACGTCAGGAGAGAGTGCTTTTGGAACATGGTCATACAGCCTAAAAAACTTATAGCAACCCAGTGATTCTGGCCATGAAAGCTTTCAACAACATGAAGATAACCTTCTTGGGTGGTCACTCAGAGAGAAGATGCAATTTAATCTTAAATACAACTCATTATTAATGTATCTCCCAGTGAAGAGAACCTGTTTATATATATATATAAGCAGTAGCTAGATCACTGCTAAAAAGCCCTTCCTCAATCCCTTGGACACCAGTCTAATTTTTTGGGAGGGAAGGTGATTGAGAAAGGTGTTTTCGAACTCCAGGGACTCTTTGATGACACACACTTCCTCAATTCATTTCAAACTGGCCCCAGAGCAGGATACGGAATTGAGGCTGCTATGGTTGCCTGAGTGAATGATCTCCATCTCAACACCAACAGAGGGAGTGTGTCCCTCTTAGTGATTCTAGACTCCTCAGTTGCTTTCAATTCCATTGACCATGGTATCTTTCTGGAATACCTAAAGGGGCTGGGAATTAGAGTCACTGTGTTGCAGTGCTTTCGGTCATATCTCTCAGGCAGGTTCCAGATGGTGGTGCTTAAGTATAGCTGCTCCTCAAAGAAGAAGCTATTATGTGGCATCCCACAAGGTGCCATTCTATCCCCAATACTTGTCAACAGTTATATGAAACCATTGGAAGAGGTCATCTGGAGATACTGAACGTCACAATATTGGTGACACCTAAATTTATTTCTCCAGGACTTCAAAAAACAGCTTTATCTAAGGATACTGTGTCTCCTCTGAATGAATGCCTAGTGAAGGTAATGGGTTAGATCAGTGCTGTCCAACTTCTGGCGGGTCCAGGGCCGGATAAGAGGTCACTGATGACCTGCGGGGCCACTCGGCCCCGCTCCCTTCCTAGGCCGGGGGTGCCGCCGAAAGGGCAGAAGGCGGCACCAACGGCAGCGTGTCACAGGCCTGGCGTGACGCGCTGCCCCTTGGCACCGCCTACTCCTCCTTTTCGGCGCCCCCCTCCCTTCCTAGGCCGGGGGTTTTTCGGCGCCCCTCCCTTCCTAGGCCGGGGGAGCCGCCGAAAAGGAGGAGTAGGCGGTGCCAAGAGCAGCACGTCACGCCAGGCCTGTGACGCGCTGCTCTTGGCGCCGCCTTCTGCCCTTTTTCGGCGGCTCCCCCACCCTAGGTAGGGAGGGGGGGCACCGAAAAGGAGGAGCTAGCTCTCTTCCTCCTCCCTGCCCCGCCTCCCCCTCGGCCGCCTTTAAAAAAAATCAATTTTTAAAAGAAAATTTAAAAATGGCGGCTGAGGGCATAGGTGTCCAACAGGCTACGGGGCCGGATCCGGCCCTGGGGCTGCCAGTTGAACAGCCCTGGGTTAGATGAAGAAAAACAAATTGAAACTGAATACAGACAAGACATTAAGGGTCATACCCTGGGGTTGAAGGAGTGTTAACTGGTTCTGTATGCAATCACAATCACCCTGAAAAACTATCAGCAGCTTGGGAGTGCTCCTGGATCAGTCTCCCCAAATGTCAGTCCAGGTAGATACGACAGTCAAGAGTGCTTATCACCAGCTTTACCAGCTGTACCTTCCTAGATTCAGATGAGCTAAAGATAGTGATGCTGGTAACCTTAAGGTTGGACTTCTGTACCATCTTCAAAAACTCTCATTCAAAACATGGCAGCAAGACGGGTTACAAAAACTTCTGGGAATGAACATATTACATCTATACTATAGTCACTCCACTGATTGCCAATTTGTTTCCAGGCAAAGTAAAAGTGGTTTGTGTCCAGGTTACCTGCAAATCACCTTCTCCCACATAATCCACCCATACACCTAAGGCCTCTGGGAGACATTACTCCAACCAGCCAGAATCTGACTGGTAACCCTCACCCAGAAGAACTATTTCATCAGCTTCCCCATGACTTTCAAATGACTTGCTAGAAAAGATCTGGCAGCTAAATGAGATGTTAGAATTCAAGACAAAATTGAAGATGTATCCTATTCGATCAATCTTAAACAGTGAATTTTAACTTTACGTTTTATTAATATTGGCATCCATCTTTGTTCTGTGTATTTCTATGCATTTTGATATTATATGTATCTCTATTTTAACTATATTGTACTGCACCTTCATCCCTGAGAAACAGGTAACTTTTACTGTTATTGCCTCAGTTCATATAGGGCAGTGGTTCTCAACTTGTGGGTCCCCAGATGTTTTGGCCTTCAACTCCCAGAAATCCTAACAGCTGGTAAACTTGCTGGGATTTCTGGGAGTTGTAGGACAAAACACCTAGGGACCAACAAATTGAGAACCACTGATATAGGGTGTAGCTGAGTATCTGTACCAGAGATCAAATCACAGCATGGAAGGCTGCTCTAAGATTGGTCAGAGTCTGCTGGCACATTACAGGTGCTATGAGACATTCCTGTTCAGGCATGCCTGAAAAGGAACTGGAAGTTTTTGGATGTTATTCTGGTATTCAGTATCCTAACTCTATAGACTAACTCTAGTATTAGTCCCAAGTCGTATCTGTGTGTGCATATGTACACACCTGCGCATATATGCCTTCAAGTTACCTGTTGATTTATGGTGACTCCATCACAGGGGTTTCTTGGACAAGAAACAGTCAAAGGAGGCTTTGACAGTTTCTTCTGAAATATAGCCTACAGCACCTGGAATTCATTGGAGGCCTTCCCTCCAAAATGCAAACTATGGCTGACCCTGCTTAGCTTCCAAGAGGGGATGTGGTGCCTTCAAAGTATAGATTTTAGGTCCCATAAAAAGTACAGTAAGTTCACAGAAATCAATGGAATGTATCTATGTGATAATTAACACATTCATTTCAATAGTTCTATACCAGTGAAAACGACTACTACATTTAGCCCTACATGCTTAACTAATGCATATACTCATGTATAAGTCGAAGGATTTACACACAGGTCAATGTAAATTCTGTACTGTAGCACTGATCAAAAACTTTACTCTGAGTGCAGTGGCAAAAGGCAAGAGCTTATCCTGTCTCGAGAGAACCTAAAAGAAGCGTCAACTTCTGCAGTCTCTCTGTTGTGGCACCATGCCTAGTCTTTTTGAATACCTGTCTGGAAAAATGATAGCACCACTGGCAATTCTCTTATGCTTTGCCTCAAATTAATCATTTTATCATATCTGTTTCTTTTCAAGATTCCTCCCGGATGGACTTAGCTTTCACCTTTTGCCACTCTATTCACTCTACATAGAGACGGCTGGTGCCTTTTTTTTGTTAAGAGTTAATAATATACCTTAATTTTTATCCAAAAAAAGAAGGTAACATTAGTTTTTCTAAGCAAAGTGATGAAAGGCCTTTTTGAATGCCTGGACAAAATAAATGGTGTGGATATGGCCAGGTGGGGGGGGGGGTTCCCTCTCCATAGAATGACCTTTGACTTGTCCACAAGTCATATCAACACCAACTTAGACATGTGATAGACCTATATATGAGTATATATGGTAATTCTACTCTAACCAACATATCTGGCATGTGCACCCCCTAAACTAGCCCTGTATCAGTGGGGTAACCACTTGTCCTGTGCTCCTATTTGGAAAACACTAGGAATACTTGGCCATCATTGTTCATTTTCTAAATAACATTCAACTTAACGTATACTGAAAACAGATTAGCTACTTCATGGCATTTTCATCTCAACATATTTCATCAAAGATCAAACAAGTTTGTGCAAGATGGACAGCTTACAAAACAGTTCCAGCATTGCTATATTGCTGAATTATCACAAAATGTCTTTTTAGCCCCACAACTCATCACAAAGGTGTTTGGCAAATCTATGCTGAAGGAAACTATGTGCAAGTTGAGAGGCACACCCTCCACCTGGTTAGTGCAGACAGCAACATTCTTCTTGTCTGAAACAGTGATTGCACTGATTGTTTGAATGGAGGCCGAAGACACCTCCCTCCTTTCTGCCATGAACAAAGACGTCCTTTGGTGAATCACTAGAGTTTATGCTTACAACAACAATCTCCCCAACACTTTCTTTTTCCTAGGTACAAAGGCTTAGTTTGCATTCTTGATATAAAGTTTTCAATGGCTGCTTTTGAAGGTTAAGCTACAAAGTTTAACCACAAAATGAAATGAACAATTGATCCCACAATCAAACAATGGTAAAAACAAATGCAATGACAAACGGTCAACACCGACTATTAAAACTGAATTTCACAATATATCCTAATCCTGCTCAGGCATTCATCTGAATGCATGGAGGACTAATACTGCGGATGAAAAAGTGACATAAGCCACAGAAGTCAATTAGATATTTACAGTTGAGAATGAAAATATGAAGGCTTGGTAGCTGTATTCAGCTGAACACAGAATTCTCAAGGTTCCTAATCATGTTCAACAAAACAGAGCTAGAAAATAATAATAATATCATGGTTCCTAATCATGTTCAACAAAGCAGTTAGTAATAATATAATACTTTATTTATAACCCGCCCTATCTCCCTGAAGGGACTCAGGACAAAGAACTCTTCAATTCTTCACAAAAGTTGGAGATACAGAGGCATCTGGGGATATGATTTTATTAAGGATCCATAACTCTACAACTCACTAGCTCCTCACACTTTCAGGAAAATGCCTTCAATGTGATTCTCCACATTATACTACTAATATATCCACATTACACTTTATTCTGGTGCCACCCTATATTGAGGTTTGCAATTTTGTAAGCTACTTACAATTCTCTGGCAAATAAAGCTAATACTGTAATTCAATGGCATGTCTCTAACAAACTACAAATTCCAGAATTTTCTAAATTGGATCCATGGCAATTAATGAAATCAAAGCGCTATGATTATGTAGTATATAAGTAACCAATGCGACCCAATACATTCCTAGATTTCTTATAAAACAAATTACACAGGTAAGTCTTTAGGGACTGTCTAGACACTTATAACAATCATGTTTGGTGGGCATAAACTAGAAGAATTTCACAAATAGGATGCCACTACCAAGAAGCATGTCTTCCACAGTTTTCATGGCATTTCCAACATCAAGTTGTACGCATGCAGGATCATTGCTTGTGCAGGGACTGTATGTGCACAATTTGTAAAGACACAGATAGCTGAAATTGCAAAAGCAATCTCATTTCATTCTGCCATATGTAGACCTCTGAATAACCATATGATCATACACTGAATGAAGAATAATATGACCCCTCCCCCAATTAATAGTAGAAGAATATGGCAAAGTTAAATAGGTAAATTTATTTACAAATACAAGCAATTGTTTTTCAAGAAAACTGAGAAGTGGATACTTGAGTAAAACATCTAGGGTTGTACCATGGTTGATTCAAGCATGCACATTCAATAAATACCCTTCAGGACAAATCGTAACTGTGTTTTATTTGTTAAGTGCTATCTTGTGTAGGGCATATGGAAAGTCAGGATGGGTATAAATATGTAACTTGTATACAAAGAAATAGCTGTATTAGTCTCTATCAATAAACATGTGATCTTGTAAAATCTGAGATTGAGAGAAAGATATTTGTAGCATAAGCCTTCATAGACTCAGTCTACTTCTGTGTATTATGCGGCAGGCTGAGTCTATAAAAGCATTCTTTGCCAAGCAGTGCTGGCATCTCACCAAACTACAACAACCAGGATTGCATAGCACTTAGCCATGAAAGTGTTCTCAAACTGCATTAATTCTACAGTGTAGATGCACTTACAGAGAAGGAAAGCCTTTAACAACTAAAGATAACTTGGAAAGTGCTTGTCAACAACCCATCTGGGTGCAGGAGCAACTTCAAGAAACTGCATGTTGCTTTTTGGTGTGAGAGAATTAGCCGTCTGCAAGGACATTGCCCTAGGACGCCCAGATGTTTGGATGTTTTACCATGCTTGTGGGAGACTTCTCTCATGTCCCCGCATGGGGAGCCGAAGCTGACAGAGGGAGCTCATCCGCTCTCTCCTTGGATTTGAACCTGCGACCTATCAGTCTTCAGTCCTGCCAGCACAAGGGTTTAACCCATTACACCCCTGAGGACTCCTAGTGAAGGAGGTGATCATTTTCCTTTACTTTTCCCCCTGAGTTCTGTTCTTTTTACCATTAAGTTCCTGGATAGATTTTGTGATGTTTCAGAGCAGTACAACTCAAAGAAATGGTCTCTAAGACAGTCTTTTCATGAAAGGATGAAGCAATTGTAAGTGAGTTCCATATAGCCCTGGCACTCTGGAAAATTATTATTACCAGTCCCCACATCAGGTAGCCCCAGAAACACTGTTTTAGCACAGGAATGGAGAACCTTTTCATCGTGACTATTGTCTCATGGGAAAAGGCAACTGGATGCTCTAGACAATAATACCATAGCCACAGCTGATAGTGGTTGGAGCTTTGTCTACACACACATCTTAAAATTCAGAGTTTCACGAACAAGCATTGCCACAATGTCATATTCGCCATCTATAAGGATCCATGTATGGAAGGGATGCCCACAGCAGCAATGTGCTTAGATCCTGTTATCCATTTAGATTGTGGGATTGTCTGTATCTATCATGCAGAAGCAATTTTCAGCAGCAGGCACACTGCTGCACTTGCCCAGTCTTCTTGAGGTATCTGATGTGAGAAAGCAGCAACTTCTGATAGAAGCGTCAAATACATTTATTTGTACCATCCTGAAAACGCTCCAACGACCTGCAGTTTGTGTACCAATGTTGTCCTAGCCCTGGGAAGAGAGAAGCCTTACAACTTTTGCCTTCATCTCAAGAAAGAGGATTTGTGTACTTTTAATTCAAGTCTTTTCAGTGAGTTAAAAAAATGCTGAAATCATGAACGTGAGGGAATGCCTCCAGCACAAGCTTGAAGGAAACATATGCTCACTGCAGACACATTCAGCTACTTCTGTTTATCAGACCTTCCCCTTAACTTCTGCATTTGTCTCGGCTTACACAGAAACTTTTATTCACCCCAATTGCTGACAAACATTGAAGTCACTCAAGGGAAATTAGCTGTCTGGAGTCTTTCATGAATCTTTCACACATTTGTCTCATCCAGTCCCCCAAATTTCAATTTTCTGGGGCTGGCGTGACCTTGCGGAGGTTACACCTTCCTTAGAAGACTAGCAGACTTCTGCTCAAGACTGGCAGTCTGCCAGCCCAGTCCCATGCCTAATGAGGAGCAGGCTGCCCTTTGCAAGAGTACGTGTCGAGGCCACTTTTATAGGAAGCTATAGGCAACAAAGCCGATTGAATGCTAACATCTGCAGGGATAGACTTTAGACTGATTTGCAATTCTGTGTGTGTCTGGTAGGACTGGGGCAGGGAAAGGAAGGCAAATCGTTTTGCATTTATTTGCAAATATTTATATGCAAAGAAGTTGAAGGTGAATAATGAATGAATAAGACACCACAAAACACATCAAAGATGTTTAAAATCATGGAAGTAAATATAAGGTTAGCCTAATCAAAGAAGACCTGCTTAGATAAGTGTGGTTTTTGACATGCATCAAAAACTAAAGACATTTGGAGTATAGAATCCATGGGGGATACATTATCTGACTTCATGTGGATATGTGAACCAGTTGATAATAGCAAACCCTATGGAAAGGATGGACTTCTGGCCCAAAAATACCATAGAGTATGCAGGAGGACCAAGAAAATGGCTAGAGAGGACAAATTTTGTCATATGCAGATATTGAAACTGAGGATACCAGGATTCAAGCATTGTACCATTTGAATTGAAGCATCTGGAACTACCAGGTGGGCTGCAAACAAATGTCAGAACCTCTCCCCTTCTAAAAAAAACCAAAAGCCAAATGCGAGATCTACCCCCCCCCCCAAAAAAAACAACCACAGAGACAGTCCTGATGCAACAACAAAGAAAGGTTAGGTAGCTTTCATTTCTGTTCTTCCTCTCTCAAATACCCGTAGCAAAGGCTTCATCTACACCGACATATAAAATCCCGATTATCTACTTAGAACTGTCTTATGTGGCGGTGTAGACTCATATGATCCAGTTCAAAGCACATAACCTGGGATCAGATACTGGATTATATGGCAGCGTAGATCCAGACAAAGGGTCTTCCCAGTCCTATCTGGCAATGCTGGGGACTGAACCAGGGACACCCTGCTCTATCACGGAGCCATGGCCCTTTCCCAGGGAAAGCACAGAGAGAGAGAAAGTGGGGGGGGGGAGAGAAGGGGGGAGAGGGGGGGAGAGATTGAGCCTGAGCAGATTGAAAAGCAGGACAAGGTACTGTAATATCTTTTGCAGTTGATGGAGGTCCTTTACCTCAAACTATTGGTCATAGCTCTTGCCTATCTGGTTGGAGGGCAGGGTGTTTGTGCCAAGATAACATGGACAAAAACAGAGCTTGGTGCTCATATGTTCCCTCTCTCCACTCTCTACCCAGCTGTATTTAGAATGTATCAGCTGTAGGTAAAAGTTTGAATCTGTAAGGGAAGAAAGGTACCTTTGCCCAGCAACACAGAGTTTTATGGTATCTTGTACTCAATCTGTTTGGTCTTAAATTTATAAGAGCCCCATCTTATAGCCAACTTGGCAACCCTAAGAAAGAAGTTGCAAAAGACATGGAAGTGTCATCAAAATAATTGATGCTGCAGTGTTTGGATCAGTGCTCAGAAAATTTACTTGAGAAGATAAACTGCTAGGTTCTCCCAACCAGCATGCTGGCAAGTAAATTTTGTGAGGTTTTTTAAAAAGCATTTTTTCCAAGCTCTGTTTTGACTTTGTGAATAAAAAAAGAATCACAGACTTCCTATAAAGTACCTTAAAGACATGAGATATCAACTTAAAATAATAATTTTTGAATCCTGCCAGAAATACTTACGTCGATTTGCCACAGATTTTCCTTTGGTACCAAAGTTTGCAGTTTGGCAAGTACTGCCTATTTGTTCCAATCACCTTCAGCACAGCGCACACATTGGGACTGCAGGGAAAGGAAATGATGAGAGATATTTTGAATTCCCTTTTCATATCTTGATGTTCAATGATCTCTCAAAAAAAATCTGAATGTAAGCACTGCAACTTTTACCAATCATAGAATGTTTTAGCAATTAGTATTATTACTCTAGTAGCATAACCCTTGCAGAAGGTCTGAATGCAAAAAATTACTCTGATATATTTAGTTAAAAGGACCCCCTCACACACAACATACACATACACTCTAAGGGCCCTTCCACACAGCCCTATATCCCGGAATATCAGGGGAGAAAATCCCACATTATCTGCTTTGAACTGGAATAAATGTTAGTGTGGACTCTGCGCAGATCCAGACAGGCCTTTATCCCAGAAGAATCCATATTTTTAAAACACAGATCTTCCTGGGGACCTGTTCACACACCCAAGAAAGCGCACACTTTCTGGGGTGGGTGTCCAGATGCTCTCGCAGGACTGGCCTGCGAGAACATCTGGTGGACCTACCCCCCTCCCCTGAAGCCCCCAGACCCCTTTAAAAAGTAAAATAAACTTATCCGGCCTCCAGTGCACTCTCAGAGCAGCTCTCCTGGCACATAGAAATGAAGTGAAAATTTTGAAAATATTTAATTTTGTGTTTATACAAGTTGATTTGTGTTGCTGTTTCATCAGTCCAGTATAGCATTTCCTCCTGTCCTAGCTGGCAGATTTTACAGAAATTTTCAGAAGTGTAGCGTCCAATGCATTTGTAATGGTTTCTTGCCCCCACCCCCATTGGTGTTAGAGTGCATTTCTGCTTCATCTGCATTTCTCACTTTCACAGCAAAACAGACTGTCCATAAGAAGACTAAGAAAAAGGGGAACATGTTTATTATTCCCCTTCCCAGTTCTTTGCTTTGACTTAAATGCAAAGCTGTGAATTTTTTTACTATTTCAAAAAGATAATACATTAACCATATACATTGTGGACATATACACATATACATACATAGACAACCCGCCACCCACAGTACAGTTAGCCCTCAACCCACCCCCAGTGCTACCCACCACCTTGGCTTCCGTCACTGATCCCCGCAGAGTTTATGCACATCTCATTTAACCCTCTATACTTCTAGTTCAATAAATTCTTCTTGTTCTTCACCCATGCTTTCCCACCCGCACTGCATTTATACTGTCAGTACAATGAACATAATGAGGTCTTGCTTTCTGTTTATTCTTCTAAGGTTTTCTGTATGGAGGCATCAGCTCATGTGTGATCGGCATGGGAGATCCATCTCATTGCCCAGCAGTCTGTCTACAACAGTGGTTCTCAACCTTCCTAATGCTGCAACCCTTAATATAGTCACTCATGTCGTGGTGACCCCCAACCATAACATTTGTGTTGCTACTTCATAACTGTAATTTTGCTACTGTTCTGGATCGTAATGTAAATATCTGATATACAGGACGTATTTTCATTAACTGGACCAAATTTGGCACAAATACCTCGTTTGTCCAATTTTGAATACTGGCGGGGTTGGAGGGGATTGATTTTGTCATTTGGGAGTTGTAGTTGTTGGGATTTATAGTTCACCTACAGTCAAAGAACATTGTAGGTGAACTTCACCAATGATAGAATTGGGCCAAACTTCCCACACAGAACCCCCATGATGACCAACAGAAAATACTGGAGGGATTTGGTAGGAATTGACAGTGATTTAGGGGAGAGCACACCTGTTCTCCCCCTCCCTGCTTGGAGGCTCAGAAACAGCGGTCCTCTTGGCTGAGGCCAGCCAACCACAGCAGGAGGTGGGCTTTTGGTGGGAGGATTTGCTGTCTGTTTCCAAAAAGGAAGAGAAGGATAGGCGGAGAGAACTTCAGCCTTCTTTGCCAAAGGGGTTCCCAAGACCATCAGAAATACGCATTTTCAGATGGTCTTTGGCAACCCCTGTGAAACCCCCCTCACAAACCCACCTTCGCCCCTATTTTTATGCCCCCTCCCCCCCGTATCTCCTTCCATTTGTGGTTACATATCAACAAGTAAACCATGCATCCTAGAAATATGTTGATATCTTTGACCTAGCAGCTACTACATCTGGGATGGATTTTACTATGCAGCTTTACAATTTGTCCATCAAATGAGTAATTCAATTTGCTTCCTTCATAGTCCATTCCTTTCATCTCCTGCATGTATCAGCTTGCTTTGATTCACTTTTGTTTAGTTTTTGTATGTGTCTAAGAAGTTCAACTCAATGCTATTTGGCTCATTTAATTCACTAGCAATCCACAGATGTTTCTAAACTGTGCTACACAAAGAGTTTATACTATCACATGACATGTACACATGTTTATGACAGAATGTCCAGATTGCAACCAGGTGCTTATTCATATAACAGGCTGGCTGCGCCACTAGGCAAGAGTGAGCACTAGCACCTTCAGAAGAAATGGTTTAGGAACCAGGACATGTTTAACTCAGAGAAGAGAGGGCATAGGTCTCTTCTACACTGCGATATAAAATCTCAATTATCTGCTTTGAACTGGATTATTTGAATCTACACTGCCATACAATCCAGTTAAAAGCACATAATCTGGATTTTATATGGCAGTGTAGATTGGGCCTGAGATTGGATAGACATGTTTCAGGAGCACTTTAGTAGTCCTGCATGGCACAAGGTTTGACTAGATGGCCCTTGTGACTTTTTCTGTGATCCTAAGGCCCTCTCTACACTGCCATATAAAATCCAGATTATCCGTTTTGAACTGGGTTATATGGCAGTGTAGACTCATATAATCCAGTTCAAAGCAAATGATGTGGATTTATCTGCTTTGATAATCTGTATTCTATGGAAGTGCAGAAAGGACCTAAGGCCCCATCTACACTGCCATATCACATCCAAATTATCTGCTTTGAGCTGGATTATATGGCAGTGTAGAATCAAGATGCATCTACTCTGCCATATAATCCAGATTATTAAAGATGGTAAACATTATCTGCTTTGGACTGGATTACTTGAGTTTATACTGCCATATAATCCAGTTCAAAACAGATCATTTGGATTTTCTATGGCTCCATAAATGAGGCCTCATATAATCCAGTTCAAAGCAGGTAATATGGATTATCTGATTTGACAATTATGTGGCAGTGTAGAAGAGGTTGCCATTACATGTCTGCAACACAAAACTGATACCTACCAATCATTTTAGGGTTTTCTTGACAAGATCATTCACAAGAGATTTGCTATGGCTTGCTGTACTACAATTTCTTGCTCAGCATTGATCCTTTCGAAACAAAGTTTGTTTATTTGTATGGCTGGACATGGTGTGACATGGTGACCCACTGGCACTTCTTTTTCTGAGCATTTGAAAATCAGCTGATAAGCTATGGTTGCTATTCTGGGACAGAAAACAATGTCTTCCGGGATGAGATATCTGATATAGACAAGATTTTGAAAGAGTATTACCGTATTTTTCGCACCATAAGGCGCACCGGCTGATAAGACGCACCTAGATTTTAGAGGAGGTAAATAGAAAAAAATATTTTCCCTATTTTTCCTCCTCTGGCCTTGACTGCTGCTTCGCTCCTCCTCCTGCTCCTTTTCCTTCCCCCCACCCTTTCTTCCCTTGAGCAAAGGGTGGGGGGAAGGAAAAGGAGCAGGAGGAGGAGCGAAGAGGCGTCGCATCAGCGTCGCGTCGCTCCTCCTCCTTTTCCTTCCCCCACCCTTTCTTCCCTTGAGCAAGGGTGGGGGCGAGCAGGAAAGGGAGCGTTGCGGCGCATGCGGCCTTGCTCCGCTCCTCCTCCTGCTCCTTTTCCTTCCCCCACCCTTTGCTCAAGGGAAGAAAGGGTGGGGGGAAGGAAAAGGAGCAGCAACGGACCAGAGAAGAGGAGAGGCGGCGACAGAGGCGGCGGTCTCCAGACACTTTTGGTGAGTATATCGCCGCCGCCCCCTTCTTCTCCAGCGCCTCCCCCCTGCCTGCATCTTCGCACCATAAGACGCGGCTGAATTTTCTTCCTAATTTGGGAGGAAAAAAACTGCGTCTTATGGTGCGAAAAATACGGTAATTAGATGTGAATGTTAAAAGGTCATTAGAATATCAGAATACATAAATTGATTTAGCAGCTTTGAACTGCAGGATTTATACCAATTTAGCTTTCTCGATATAGTATTACTTGTTATTATTTGCCTATATATTATGACCTCATGATCTAATCAAAAAGGTTTTATTGGCAGGATTTATTCAGAGGGGTTTACCACTGCCTTCCTTTGAGAGCTGTTCAGCAGTGGAACTCTCTGCCCCAGAGTGTGGTGGAGGCTCCTACTTTAGAAGCTTTTAAACAGGAACTGCATGGCCATCTATAGAGGGTGCTTTGAATGATATTTTCTTGCTTCTTGGCAGGGGGTTGGACTGGATGGCCCATGAGGTCTCTTCCAACTCTATGATTCTATGAGGTTGGTAGTGTGTGACTTGCCCAAAGTCACAGAATGGGTTTTTATGGCTGAGTAGGATATTGAACTGTGGTCTTCCAAAGTCCTGTTCCAGGACTCAACCCAATATATGTCTAGTATTTATTTCCATTCTACTTCTAATTCACATAAAAGGCAGTATTATTAGTAGTCTTTGACAATGTTTTTGAAACTCATGATAGTGCACAGTATTATTATCACAAGTATTTTTGAACTGTGAGCTGGATTCCCAGGAACAATGGTATGGGACAGACCACAAGGAAAAGTAGGGAAACCTCTTTGTTGTTGTTGTGTCAGGAACAACTTGAGAAACTGCAAGTCGCTTCTGATATGAGATAATTGGCTGTCTGCATGGACGTTGCGCAGGGAAGGCCCAGATGTTTTGATGTGTTACCATTCTTGTAGGAGGCTTCTCTCATGTCCCTGCATGAAGAGCTGGAGCTGGCAGAGGGAGCTCATCCACGCTCTCCCCGGATTTGAACCTGCGACCTGTCGGTCTTCAGTCCTGCCGACACAGGGGTCTAACCCACTGCACCACCGGGAGCTCAGAGAAACCCTGTGAACATATGAATCTACCCAGAAAAACTGTAGCCTAAATCAGATTACATACCCTTGAGCATTTGACAGATGAAAACCAGGACACCTGTAGCCAGGCAACATTGCAGCATGCTCAGGACAGCAAAGGTTTTTCATGAGAATAATAGAGTTGGAAGAGACCTCGTGGGCCATGCAGTTCTACCCCCTGCTAAGAAACAGGAAAATCATATTCAAAGCACCCCTGACGGCCATCCAGCCTCTGTTTAAAAACCTCCAGAGAAGGAGCCTCCACCACACTCCAGGGCAGAGAGTTCCACTGCTGAACAGCTCTCACAGTCAGGAAGTTTTTCCTAATGTTCAGATTGAATCTGCTTTCCTGTAGTTTGAAGCCATTGTTCCACTTCCTAGTCTCCAGGGCAGCAGAAAACAAGCTTGCTCCCTCCTCCCTATGACTTCTCCTCACATATTTATACATGGTCATCATGTCTCCTCTCAGCCTTCTCTTCTGCAGGCTAAACATGCCCAGCTCTTTAAGCTGCTCCTCATAGGGCTTGTTCTCCAGACCCTTGATCATTTTAGTCGCCCTCCTCTGGACACATTCCAGCTTGTCAACATCTCCCTTAAATTGTGGTGCCCAGAATTGGACACAGTGTGATTCCTGGTGTGGTCTGACCAAGGCAGAACAGAGGGGTAGCATGACTTCCCTATATCTAGACACTAGACTCCTATTTATGCAGGCCAAAGACCAACTGGCTGATTTAGCTTTTTTAGCTGCTGCATCACATTGTTGGCTGATGTTTAATTTGTTGTCCACAAGGACTCCAAGATCTTTTTTGCAAGTACTGCTGTCAAAAAAGCAGACAAACTAGGAAAGACTGCATCAGTTTGCTTTTGCTTCCCCTTTTGGGAAAGACAAGATTCCCACTGAGTTAACTGAGGCCCCTTCTACACCGACATATAAAATCCAGATTACTTTGCTTTGAACTTGATTATATGACAGTGTAGACTCATATAATGCGGTTCAAAACAGATAATGTGGATTATCTGTTTTGGTATTCTGGGGCTCCTTCCACCCAGCTGAATAAAATCCCACAATATCTGCTGTGAACTAGAATATATGGCAGTGTGGAGTCATAACCCAGTTCAAAGCAGATATTATGGGATTTTCTGCCTTAATAATCTGTGTTCAATGGCTGTGTGAAAGGGCCCTAGGCTATATGGCACTATAGAATGGGCCTGAGTGTAAATAAGGCTTGCACTTTAAACTCAAGTTTGCAACAATTCCAATAATTGGAGGCAATGGTGGAAAAGTGAGAGGAGAAGAGGGTAAAAACTGGGACCAATGAAAAAGGAAAGATTGGGACCGTCCAGTCCAAATCAGAACAGTTGAAGGACAGAATGGTTGCCAATCTCAGCTGAAGTAAAACCTATGAAACTATTAAGGAATTGCACGTTTATAATAGTATAACAATAAATGCCATTGTTTCTGTAGATTCACTCTGTGTGTGTACTCAGATAGCCCAGTTCAAAGCAGATATTGTGGGATTTTCTGCCTTGATATTCTGGAATATAGGGCTGTGTGGAAAGGCCCTAAGAAAGAACTACATGAGACTTTCTTCCAGTGTGAAAAAAACAACCAACCTTGTGGCACATCACAAATAACACACTTAATTGCTGAATAAAGGTGAGAGTCCATAGATACACACACACATCAAGCAGCAGGCTGTTTGCAGACCACTTTGTACAAACATCTCTTAAACAGATGGCTACTGATGAAATGCATGTGTGTGCGCACTAATAGAGGTATTGAATAAACTGAGGCCACATCTACACTGCCATATAAAACCCAGACTATCTGCTTTGAACTGGGTTATATGAAAGTGTAGACCAGGCATGGGCAAATTTGGGCCGTCCAGGTGTTTTGGACTCCAACTCCCACAAATCTTAACAGCCAGGAAGATGTTAGGAATTGTGGGAGTTGAAGTCCAAAACACCTGGAGGGCCCAAGTTTGCCCACGCCTGGTGTAGACTCATAATCCAGTTCAAAACAGATAATCTGGATTAGCAATTTTGATAATCTGGATTATATGGCAGTGCAGATCCAGCCTGAGAAAAGAACAGAACTGAAAGGGTGAGATGTAGACTGACCCTTAAGGATGCAATGCACACAGACCTTTCCTCCAGGAAACATGGTCTGCATTTCCAACCCTAACACCTACCCAAGCAGTCCAATATTGCCATTGCCTTTATAGCTTATGTTTTACTTAGGGTGCACCTACACTGCAGAGTTAGTGCAGATTGACCCAACGTTAGCTACCAAGGCACAGCACTACAGCATCCTGGGAGTTGTAGTTTGACAAGGTCTCTAGCTTTCTCTGCCAAGGAGTACTGGCACTTTGCCAAACTACAACTCCCAGGATCGCACCCCACGGAGACACAGCAATTACAGTGGTACCAAACTGCATGGATTCTACAATGTAGATCAGAAATGGGAAAACCAGCTGTTAGGAATTGTGAGAATTGGAGTCTAAAACACCTGGTGGGCCCAACTTTGCCCATGCCTGGTGCACCCATTCATATCGGATTTCTTGAACCTTCCTTTTCAGTTTGGTATTTTGACACTTGAAAGCGCCATAACTCAATGCTACGGGATCCAAGGAGGTAGTTAGTTTGACAAGCCTACTCTGCCAATGAGTGGCATGTGCCTCAGCAAACTACAACTCCCTAGATTCCACAGCAATTTCAAGGGGTGTCAGTTGCATTCATTCTCTAGTGCAGATGCACCCAAACTTTAGGTCAGTGGTTCTCAACCTGTGGATCCTCAGATATTTTGGTCTACAACTCCCAGAAATCCGAGAAATTACCAGCTGTTAGGATTTCTGGAAGTTGAAGGCCAAAACCCTGGGGACCCACAGGCTGAGAACCACTGAGTGTGCAGGGGACTCAGTGTGAGGAGGAAACCTACTTTGCTGGGTTGCTGTAAGTTTTGGGGCTGTATGGCCATGTTCCAGAAGCATTCTCTCCTGACATTTTGCCTGCATCCATGGCAAGCATCCTCAGAGGTTGTGAGGATGCCTGTCATAGATGCAGGCAAAACGTCAGGAGAGAATGCTTCTGGAACATGGCCATACAGCCCCAATAACTTACAGCAACGTCAGGAGAGAATGTTTCTGGATCTAGACCAGGCCTGGGCAAACTTCGGCCCTCCAGGTGTTTTTCAACTCCCATGGCTCCTAACAGCCATGGCTGTTAGGAATTGTGGACACTATACTCCTATTTATGCAGTCCAAAACACCTGAGGGCCAAAGTTACAGCAGCCCAGGCCTGATCTAGACACTATACTCCTATTTATGCAGGCCAAAGAACCATTGGCTGTTTTAGCTTTTTTACAGCCCCAAAAACCTACAGCAACCCAGTGATTCCGGCCACGAAAGCCTTGGGCAGCACATTGTCAGTTATTTAGTTTCCAACATAGTTCAGAACCTTTGAGAATGCCTGCCATAGATGTGGGCAAAACGTCAGGAGAGAATGCTCCTGGAACATGGCCAGACAGCCCCAAAAGCTTACAGCACCCAGTGATTCCGGCCATGAAAGCCTTCAAGAATACCACCAACCCTTGCCTCGAGGATGAGGCTGAAGGAAATGGTCTCGCACCCAAAGGCATGGAATAGCGGGTTCTCGGGCGTAGAAACCCTTTCCTCTGCCCGCCTTCCCCTTCATCTGCCCAGCTTCTTACCCTTGGTGCCTTCCCCGGATGCGGCTGTGATGCAGGATCTGCTGGTAAGGGGCCCTGGCAGCCCACGACACGGACAGCCACAGAGCCAAGGCCAGCGAGTACAGCAGGGAGCGCATCGCCGCCGCGGGAAAGCAGGCAGCCAAGTGCCGGCGAAGTTCGGAGGAAGAGGACCCAGCGGGAGTGAGCCGCTCTCCGTTGTGGGAGCTTTGCTTACATAGGGGAGGGGGAGGGGCCTCCGGGAAGGGGCGGGGCTAAGCTCCCTGAGCTATGGGGGGGGGGGCGTGGAGGTCGCGACTCCAAGCGATCCCCTCTTAGAGGAGGAACACCAGCCTAGGGTTGTGGTTGGAGCCTTGGACTGTGGCTCTGGACTCCCAGTTACCTGATTAGCTCATTTTGGGAGTTTGGGAGGAAGAAAGAGCTGAAGATGTGAGCAAAAAGGTTTTTCAAAGGCTCCTTCTTTCTTTGCACGCTCCCCAAAGTGGAGCTGTTGTTATTTGTGTTGTCGAAGGCTTTCATGGCCGGAATCACTGGGGTGCTGTGAGTTTTCCAGGCTGTATGGCCACTTTCCAGAAGCATTCTCTAGTGACGTTTTGCTCGCATCTGTGGCAGGCTTCCTCAGTGGTTGTGAGGCCTGTTGGAAACTCAGTGAGAATGTGTTCTGAAAGGCTTTCCTGGAATCACTAGGTTGTTGTAAGTTTTTCAGGCTGTATGGTTCGCAGTTTGGGAGTGACCCTGGACTCATCGCTGAGCCTGGTAACCCAAGTCTCGACAATGGCCGGGAGAGCTTTTGCACAACTAAAACTTGTGTGCCAGCTGCGCCCTTTCCTTGGGAAGTCGGACTTGGCCACGGTGGTCCACGCTCTGGGTTACATCCCGAATAGACTACTGCAACGCTCTCCATGTGGGGCTGCCTTTGAAAACTTCAAAGCTTCCATTTGTCCAACTGTCGGCAGCCAGTTGGAGCAGCATACAGGCAGCGTACCACTCTTCTGTTGCGCCAGCTCCTCTGACTGCCAATCAGCTTCCGGGCACAATTCAAAGTGCTGGTTTTAACCTTTAAAGCCCTGACCAGTTCTGGCCCAGATTACCTGTCTGAACCTATCTCCTGTTATGAACCATCACGAAACTTAAGATCCCACCACTTTCGCAAACACGGTTGGTGAGGATGAGAGACAAGGCCTTCTTGGCAGTGGCCCCCCCATCTGTGGGACTCTCTCCCTAATGACATCAGGTTGGCCACCTCCCTCCTGTCCTTTAGAAGACAACTGAAGACTTGGCTTTGGGACCATGTGTTCAAGGTTAGCAGCAACCTGGATAGGAAATTTTTGAACATTTTGACATTGGATTTAGCTGGCTGGATCTTGGTTTTAATGTACGTATAATGTTTTTTATTGTTAATGAATTTGTTAATGTATTGTATAATGTTTTAAATTGAGTTTTATGGTTTTAATTGAAATGTTTATTGTATGTGTTGATAGCATCATTGATGCTTATGTGAGGCCACTCTGAGTCCCCTTTGTGGGGAGAAGGGGAGCGGTAGAAATGAAATAAATAAATAAATGTTCCTGATGCATTCCCTCCTGATGTTTCACCTGCATCCATGGCAGGCATCATCTGAGGTTGTGAGGTTTCAATTGCTTCTCTGTGTAGTTTGACATAGTAGTTGTTAGAGTGGTCTAGCATTTCTGAAATCCACAAGCATGTGGAGGAAAGAAAGAAATCATGAAAATGAACAAAATCTGACTACCTCTATTTAAAAACATCTCTAAAATCATAACAGTAAATAAAGAACAACACTCAAAAACAGGGGAATTCCAGACAAGAAACAATCAGAGGCAGCTATCACCTCCCAACAAAGGATTCCACCAGGCAGCAACCAGCCAGGCCTTGGAACTGCAGGCCATTAAATGCTAATCAAGGTAGCAAATTGCAACATTCACATGCACCTCTAGCAGATAAGAGTTCTTTCTCCCATCCTGGACATTCCACAAATACATAAAACTCACTTATCCAACAGATGCCTAATCTAAGGAAGATGTGGGCAAAACGTTAGGAGAGAATGCTTCTAGAACATGGCCATGCAGTCCGGGGCAGCCGAAGACATTTTACTCCTAGAGTCTCTATCTGTTCCCTGTGTAGTAACTGACTGAACTGACAGACTTTCCTGAACTGACAGGCAATAGATATATATATATATATATATATATATATGTATGTATGTTATTATAGGTCAGTGCAGTGTGCCGTGGCACACTAGTGTGCCATGAGTGATCATCAGGTGTGCCGTGAGAAAAGCTTTCTGCCCCCTTCCTTCCCCCTCCTCCAACCGAACTCCTGCTGCTTGGGAGAGGAGGAGGAAGGACGGGCGCGGAAAGAAAAAGAAGGGACTGGGGCACCGCCTCCTTTGGCCATTTCCCCTAACCAGCCTCCAATCTGCCATGACTCTCGGCCCTTGCTTGTTGAAGCCGTGGAGGAGGAGCCCCACCTACTGAAGCCCGTCCACTGCTCATGCTCCTCCTCTGTTAGAGAGCTGAAGCCGGGGGGAGGGGGGCATGACGCAGCCTGGCTCCGCCCCCTCCCCCGGCTTCAGCACTCCCACAGCTTCGCCAGCCTTGAGGGGGCAGTGCCAAGCCAGCAATGGCAGAGCCAGCACAATGCTGGCTTGCCCCCTCAAAGCTGGCAAAGCTGTGGGAGAACTGAAGCCGGGGAGGGGGCGGGGCCAGGCGCAGCCTGGCCCCGCCCCTCCCACAGCTTCACCAGTCTTGAGGGGCAGTGCCAGGCCAGCGGTGGCAGAGCCAGCACAATGCTGACTTGCCACTGCCCCCTCAAGGCTGGCAACGCTGTGGGAGAACTGAAGCCAGGGGATGGGGCGGGGCATGGTGTGGCCTGGCTCCTCCCCTGGCTTCGGCACTCCCAGCAGCTGCTCCCAGCAGCTCACCATCCCCAGCTGTTCTTTTTACTGTGTTACAGTGTCATTTTGGTTTTGTGTGCCCAGTTTTTTGGTTGGTGGTGTGAAACACCTCTAGTAGGAGTTTTTTAATGTTAAAAAAAGTGTGCCGCTCAACCTCTAAGGATGCCTCATAGAAAAAGGTTGGGAAACACTGTTATAGGTGAGTCTTACAATGAAAATCAGTTTCATTAGAAAATATAATTTTAATTTTTGGAAAATAATAAAAAAGTTTCAACCATTTAAATTAAAATACAATGTTTAAAAAAACATAATAAACAATAGAATCATTTAAAAAGTTTAAACAATATTAAATCACATTTGTGTTTTTGATTTTTGTGGATTCATGGATTTGATTTAGAATGTTATCTCCAGAATCTCTTGATTCTCTAATGCAACTTTATGGTCAACGTTGTCTAGGAAATTTGTAAAGAGATCACCTCTCCAGGGGCCCTTCCACAGCCATATAACCTAGAATATCAAGGCAGAATAACCCACAATATCTGCTTTGAACTGGGTTATCTGAGTCTATACTGCCATATATCCCAGTTCAAAGCAGATAACGTGGGATTTTATTCAGCTGTGTGGAATGTAATTCTATGATTAGTCCCCAGCAGAAATTGACAATGGAGTCATGCTGGAAGACCAAGACATTTCCTAAAGAGGTGTTTTCAAGATTACAAATAAATAAACATTTCATTATTTGCTGTGTTTCATTTTTGTTGCCGGGGGGGGGGGGGCATATCCCGTGTATCTATCCCCAGCAAATGTGGAGAGTTGACTCTAGATGCAAAGCAGCAATGGGAGAGACATGCCATGGGATAAGTACCTGCTATATTGAGATTTTCCAGTCTCATGTGATAAAGTCCATGATCAGTGGACACCAGAGACAGAAACACATGTAATATAACCAAGTTTGAAAAGTGTTTCAAATGTGTTTTAAAAGCCAAAGTGAGAAGTTTTACCTAGTGGTCTGAGAAAATAATTCTCGCCTAAAACTATCCTAGTTCCTAATGAAGCCTAATTTGCATATCTGCAGCCTTTTCCTATTTCTCTGTCACTTCCTCTCTACAACCGCACCTTACTTCTTTGTAAATCAGATTAACATTTTATTGGCAGTGAAAGTACACAACTGGCACAATAAATAGGGATGTGAATCTGGGCCTTTGCGATAAAATTCCACCCTCTGATATTCTTCTGCAGAAGTGATCAGAACATAGCTTGTGATCTCGCAACAGGTCTTTCACTGTTTGAAGTAGACTGGCAAGGATTTCTAAATCCAAATTACTTAAAATAGCACTAACAATAATTCCTTGCATGGCAAGGGGTTGGACTGGATGGCTCATGTGTTCTCTTCCAACTCTATGATTCTAAAGAAGGGAGTAGGGTATAAATAAAATCATTGATTGATTGAATCCTACACTCCACTTATGCTGTAAAAAATGGAGGGAGAGTAAGAGTGAGCATGAAAGCCAGAAATATGTGAGAGATCTGCATTCCTGGGTTCAGAATTCTTAAATCTTATGTGTAGTAGCTCTGTTGTCTCAGGTGCCAACTGGCCATTCCCAGGGCTCCATCAAAGCCAAAGTAGGTCCCCGAAGTCTGCCCACTAGTGTTTTAGCTCACTTCATATCTCTCTTGCAGATCCTTTTCTATCTCTGTGGCTTGTGATAAAACACATGTTTTGCATGTGGAAATTTGCAGGTTCAATCCCTGGCATCTCCAAGATGGGCCGGGAAAGAATCCTGTCTGAAATCCTCTAGACTAGTGTTTCTCAACCAGTGGGTCCCCAGGTGTTTTGGCCTACAACTACCAGAAATCCCAGCCAGTTTTACCAGCTGTTAGGATTTCTAGGAGTTGAAGGCCCAAACATCTGGGGACCCACAGGTTGAGAAGCACTGCTATAAAGCCGTGAGCAGTAAACCTCTACATTGCTGGATTTAGGGAGATCATTAGTCTGATTTAGTTTAAACCACCTTATATATTCTATGTTTCTATGATACTTTTAAATTGATTATAGGGCAAATAAAAGGAGAGGCAAGTTACTAAATTATGGAAAGATTATTTCACTTAAAATTGTAAGGTCAACTTTTCTCTCTCCTATTTAGCTTTTCCTACTTTTCTATACATATATTGTTCCCCCTCTTTCCTTGATACTATTCACTTTATATATCTTAAAATAAAAATCTGTTGGAAATAAAAAAAAATGGAAGGTCAATGATTGATGTGTCTTCATAAACACCACAAAAAACAAACCAGTCATAAAATACTGGACTGTCAGATGACAAAGGAGCAAAGTGTATACAAAGAAGAACAGAGAGACCGTGGAGAAGCTGAATGTATTTTTTGCACCTGTCTTCACAAGGGAAGATGTAAAACAGAAACCCATGCCTGAACTGACATTTTCAAGGAGAAAGGAGTAAAACAGATGTGATAAGAAAGGGCATCTAGAGTTAGCTTATCAACAAATGGTGGAGGGAGGAAAAGGGAGAACAGGTCTGGAAGGTGACCACTCAAACATTCTTAAAGAACTCAAATGCAAAATTGATGGTTTCATAACAATAAATATATAATTTGTAATGCTTATGTTTAAAGAGGGATGTGGTGGGGGAGGGGGGCCTTCCTTGGGAATCAAGGCATAACATTAGCAAATACGTAGGTGAAGCAGTCTGATCACTACAAAATAATGGTGCTCTCATTCTGACATATGCCATGCATGATGATCTGTTTGTACTGCATTTCTTTGGGCTTGAGTCCATTTTTTACAATGTCTCTTATCCTACAGTTTTACAGGACATCCACGCTTTTAGACATATGGCCTTTGGGAGGAGGACTTAATGGTGCAAATGAAGTAAGTAAATAAATAAATGTTTAAATGTTGTTGCGTTTTTATGATTTAATTGATAGCTTGCCCATGAACCATTAGGTGACCTTAGGAAAATCACACACTCTCAACCTCAGGGGAAAGCAATGGCAAACCTCTTCTGAAGAAATCTTGCCAAGAAAATCCTGGGATAGTTTCATCTTCGACCCCTTCTACACTGCCATATAAAATCTAGATTATCTGATTTGAACTGGATTGTATGGCAGTGTAGACTCAAATCCTTGATAAGCTACTTTTCATGTCAGCTGACGTTTCTGATGCCTTTTCAGTCAGTAGACAATTTATTATTTCAATTTGCTAAACCGCCCTTCCCAAGGCTCAGGGCGGTTTCCAGACATTTAAAACACATCGAGATAAAACATCTTAAAAACACCCTAAAATACCATACTATAAACCATACCATAAACAATCATTAACGGACATATAAACGGACATAGATCTAAAGTACCATTGCACAAAAAGAACAGTTTCTTTCACTCACAGAAGGAAGTTATCACAAGAGCAAGGAGACAGTTCTCTTCACTTTCGGTATCCCCTTTCCCTTTGGCAGGCCTTAGCACCATCTACACAACTATTTGGAAGGATTATCTAATCTTTAAGAAAAAAAATTAGGAAGATGCAGTGGGCAGGTGAAAGTCAGCAAAAAACTTCTTTCCTCCAGTGGGAATGTCTCATAGCTGGAGGTTAGCTCACATGAATTCTGAATCCAAGATATGGTTTCTTTATTGTTACTATTATCCTGTATTCTTACCAGTCTGGGACTCAAGGCTTATTACAAAAAGTTAGACACAAATTTAAAATTCACATCATAGAAAAGTTAAGCACACAATTAAAATACCAATAGAATGAACATTAACTAGAAAGCAACAAATAAAAACGATGTTACATATTCTGAATAGCCCTTTGTCTCCTGAGTGGTCAGGATACATATGGTCAAAGAAATAGGTTAAATGTTAGCAGGGAACATAGGCCTGGGGTTTTCTGTGTGAGCCCTACTAAAACTACTGAGAATGATTCAAGAATGTTTGTGCTGGACTGGGTCCAACAATACAAAACTATATCCAGGACTGCAGCCAGTTTGCAAGATCACAAGCCAGTGTCCTGCCTGAAACATAGGACAGTTTTTCAGTCCATTATTACTGTAGTGTTTTTGAAAGAATCTACAAGCACTCTAATCAAAATGAGTTTTCTGCATGGTCGTAGGGGAATACCTTGTCCATTGTCTCACTCCTCCAAAAAGGTTGGAAATATTGACAATCTGCACACAAACATGCTTTTATACACATTTTCAAACCAAACAACAGCCAAGAAATGGCAGCTGTTTCAGTACAAGTCAGGAAGCCAATTTCCCCCAGAGGTATCGTGGAGCCAAACAGAAGAAGCCTTTAGCAACGATAAAGCTTCATTATTTGGAAAGTTCTTCATGCCATTTTCCCTTCTGTAAGCAAAATTTGAAAATGACTCAGTGATGTAAACTTTCTTATGGGGGAGCAGCATGAAACGTTCTTGTGTGAAGTGAGTAGGACAGTTAGGCAGTTACTAGCAATGTTTATTGAATAGCCAGGCATCTCTTCCTGGTATGAGCTGGCACAAATATCTAGGCCCTTTCTTCTCCTGTATCCCTGAGAAGGGTTACCTTAGCATAAGGTAACAATTTCCAGTGTCTGATTTGTGAAGCATAACTATACAATATGCTGCTGGTATTGAATTTTTACTGCCAAGGAGCAGGAAATATGTTTGAAGAATGCAGGACTAGCTGGGTTGGTCTTGAAAATATCACATACTTTGATTTATGTAAGGGTGATGTTGATGGATATATGGCTATTCTAACTCAGGAAAATAATGTATTTTTGACCAGAATAATAATCTCAGAATAATAACCATGACTGAATCTTGTATGATGAAACAAAGAACACTCAGATGGATATAGTGGCTAGAAATGTGTTAAGCAGGTGTTATCTCCCGCAAATAAACAGCTGAGCCTTTTTGTCAGTAGCATAAATGTCTGCATTCAGTCCAAAGATAAAAAGTGGAGCTCTCGCCATTGCTCATGCAGGCATGGGTAGGTCTGCATTTGAGGGATTCACTTAGTTCCATAACATTGTCATTCAACATGATTGATATGTACACTGCAAACTTTATCAAGCCAATTCTCTGTGCTGCAAGAGTAGCATTAATGTGAGTGAAATGGAGTTCAACACCTTCAATATCACACTTTTTCTCAGTGCAATTGCGCTGGTTCACCAATCCAGACCTTTTTTAAAATCAGAAAGTGGCAGGCTTGCTTCTGGTTTTTACAAAAAAAGGCTTTTCTCCTGGGCTTATAATAGTCTAAAAGAGGACAACACATAGGACCCATTGAGACAGGGCCTTTATTGCAGGAATTCCTGCAATAAAGGAGGGGCTGGACAGTCCCGGATTAATTCGCTACAAACAAGAAAAACCCTGGTTTGTAGCGAATTAATTTGATAGTGGATTTATTCTGTGCCTTCTTGAAAGGTGTGGGATGAATGCATTATTTCTGGGTCTGGACTGCAGAATGCTTCAGTCTAGATAGTATTCCCACAGTTTACCAGGCTTAATAAGTCCAGTAAACTGTAGAAATACCCACCCCTCCCCACAAGCCCCTAGATCCCTTAGAAAAGTAATAAAAATGTATGCGCCCTCCATTTGAAGCCTTGGAGGGCTCTCCTGGTGCATAGAAATGACATGTCAAAAGTGGTGCGAGGTTGCTTGAAAGAATGTAAGCAACGAGGAGAACAAATAAACAATAATGGTAATATATTCTTGTATTCTTTCTAGTGTATATCACCAAACATAGAAATGCAACATGCAATGCAGTATCTCGGAGCACAAGTCAATAACATAATAGATACCCTACATGGGTTAAAGAGACGCCAAAATAATTATGGTGCATAAAGAGCATTCATATCTCTGAGTAGAGAGTCCCATAAGAGAGTTCCTTCGCAAATAATATAATAAAGTCCCACTTCTTCAAGAAGAGAAAATATAAAGAATAGTGTCCAATAACAAGCGGAGTACTCTCACAGCAGCCGACGATCTCGTGGATGCGTGCGATGAATCATTTCGCCGTTTGAAGGCTTTTTCTAGACCGGGGACGTCTTTCGGCGCTCCAATATAGTAGCAACAAATCTAGACAATATATACAATAGAGTACATCAATATGGGTACATTTTCCCCACAAAGCGACCCCGTACGACTGTAATGGTTTTGGATAAGGTAGAACCCAAACCTTCAATGGATGTAAAACGCAGATAATTGCAATTAGAGCGCGATTGGATAATCCGCCTTTCCTGCGAGTCGCCAAGAGGCCTCAATGATCATTTATCCATTGGCGAGCTCCTTGTGTAGTACTCAGCTGTTTACATTTTATGTTAATTCCATGGCTATAAACTTCCTCTTACTCCACATTGTATTGTCCATGATCTGACCAAAGAAGGCCTGATGCCTCTGCATGATTTTTCCTTGATGTACTAAGGTATGAATATTGCCTATTTCTCTCCTCGTACGGGTTCGCTTTGTGGGGAAAATGTACCCATATTGATGTACTCTATTGTTGCTACTATATTGGAGCGCCGAAAGACATCCCTGGTCTAGAAAAAGCCTTCAAACGGCGAAACGATTCAGCGCACGCATCCACGAGATCGTCGGCTGCTGTGAGAGTACTCCGCTTGTTATTGGACACTATTCTTTATATTTTCTCTTCTTGAAGAAGTGGGACTTTATTATATTATTTGCGAAGGAACTCTCTTATGGGACTCTCTACTCAGAGATATGAATGCTCTTTATGCACCATAATTATTTTGGCGTCTCTTTAACCCATGTAGGGTATCTATTATGTTATTGACTTGTGCTCCGAGATACTGCATTGCATGTCGCATTTCTATGTTTGGTGATATACACTAGAAAGAATACAAGAATATATTACCATTATTGTTTATTTGTTCTCCTCGTTGCTTGCATAGAAATGACATGCCAGGAGAGGGTGAGCAATTTCTCAGGAAATGAATGGGGAAAATATCCTTAATGTTCCTATTCAGTATACAACTCTCAACTTCTATTTAGAGAACAAAGAGTCTTGGATAAGAAGAATTCAAGGGATAGATACAAATTTACATGACCCTTTCTTCTAATATAATTGGATATATAGTCTGGCTTGAAATAGAAATTTTTAATTGATAATTTCCATTTGGCAAGAAATAACTAATGAATTAAATGTTTTGCTTCTTGGACATCCAAATGTAGTGGAAATGCCATAGGGTGCGTTTGGGACATTTTGGACCAATTTTTAAAAACAAAATAATGGATGCTTTGAAGGCCACAAAAATGATCTTGCAGGGTTTCATACAGCCCATGGGCCACTTTGCCAACTCCTATTTTAAAGTGTATGGAGAGTATCCAAAGACATGATATCTAAATAAGAAATGGGAAAGTTCGGGCGAGAAGACTGTTGATTCAGTCAACTCTGAATTTCTGTTTAAAGAAGACATGTGAAAGACCAGAAGCAACAGGTGGGTCTCACTCAGAAGAGCAATCAAAAGCATGAGCGCCATTTCAATGCAGCATCTGTGTTCCGTGCCCATGGCTAGTGATGGCCAGGAACTCCTTTGGTTCCAATTCTGAACCTGCACAGGGCTGGTGCAGAAGGTAAACAAGTG
Source organism: Anolis apletophallus (assembly GCA_030556195.1). Classification (NCBI taxonomy): domain Eukaryota; kingdom Metazoa; phylum Chordata; class Lepidosauria; order Squamata; family Anolidae; genus Anolis; species Anolis apletophallus. Next base: position 78,044,371 of record JARBWK010000001.1, read on the forward strand.
TGACTGATTGTTCCACTAAACATCAGTTTGACTGTTCAGTTGAATTATTAGCTTTATGGGTGGGAAAGACTTCAAAGTCTTCAGATTTTCCTGTACCAGCTTCATGGATATATATAGCATTTTGGCCTTTGTACCTTTCCTGTTAGATTATCAGGTAGGTCCTTGTTTCTATAAAGGATCCACATGGTTGGTGGAACATCATTCTGTCAAACTTTTCAAGCTTTTTTTTCCATTGTGGAGGAAGAGAGATAGTGGGAGAGGCAAAGAAAAAGAAAGAAAGAAAGAAAGAAAGAAAGAGAAAAAACAGCTGTTGCTAGTAGTACTGCATAATGATTCACAGAGGGCCAGTTTGCTTAACAAGATACTTCCACTGTGTGTGGCCATAGCTCAGAAAGGATAGTGCACACACCTACAGTACATATGCATGCACACTATGTGACAGAACAATGACTAAGGGCATAAATTATACAGATGTTTAATATCATACCTAGATCTGATGAACAGACTGATCTGATGAGACAGGCTTATATGTTTCTTGCCAGGTCAGGTAGAAAGAACATGCTGTACGTGTTAAGAAAAAAACACAATCTTTCCACTTTCTCTTTTCCTATGATTTTACCCCATGAAAGTATCTGGATAATCAGAAAAAAATTAACTACAACATGTTTCCGGACATTATAGAATAGAATAGAATTTAATATTTGTTAATCGCCCTCCATCATAGATGCTCCGGGCGATTTACAGCAACAGAACAACAACATATACAAAAAACACAGAGGGAAGTGTCCGCCGCGATGCCCTTAAGGCCCCATTCTGCCATCGAAAGGAGGGAGGCAGGGATGTCCCAATACCATCACCGGTGCCGAGGCGCCGGTGGGGGTTAAAACCCGTGAGCTCCCATATGGGAGTCTGGTTTGGGAGTCCCGGCCTGACCGCGCAGTGTCCTTCACATCTTTATTGATCGTCCGGTGAGGCCCTCGGAGCTTTGACTGCTTGTAGCAGGAGCTCCAAAACGTCCTGGTGAAGAACGACTTCGGGGCCCTCTCCATTCTGGACCCATCAGCAAGGGGATCGATTCTCCGAGCTTGGTCCCTTTGGTCAATCTGGCGGGAGGCTGGTCCCGGCCTCCATTCCATGGCCTGTGGGGCAGCTCGGGTGCCTTCCTTCCTCTTCCGGCGGCGTCTCCTCCTCTTCCGGGGGCCTCGCTGTACTCTGGTCAGGTCAACGCCGGGAGCGGAGTCCTCCGAGGGTGGGACTTCCGGGAGTTGACTACCTCCAGGTGGCGTTTCTTCCTGAGGCCCCAGCACATGGGCTGGCTGGGTGTCTCCAAGGACACACGCCATGTTGGGTCTTGCCTCCTCGTTATAAGGGTGCATAACTTCCAACTGTCATAATTTATCAAAAATAGCCCCAATTCATCCCCTCTCACCCCCACTCTTTCTGCTGCCTTTACAATCCCTCAGTTTGTACCTCCTTCTCCCACTTTCACACTTTATTCTCAGATTACTTCAGTGTGTGCAAGTGGAGTTCAAAATTTATGAATAATTTGCACTCAATTAATTCAGCATTTTGGGGGGGGGGGTGAGGGTAGAGTTTTCTCCTTCACAGTAGGATCAGGCATAAGCAAACTGATGCAGTATCTCCCAGTTTTTCTGTTCTTCCTCATTGACATCTTTGGCTATCTTGACCACACTCTGATATTGCTTGCCCAAAGGCATCTCAGTTTATTCTGGAAGGAGGAAGTGTCCTTATGAGTACATGTATGTACTCATTAGTGCCAAATCTTGTTTTGGACTGCAAGAGCTTGCATAAGCCAAAACCTTGCAGAACAGATATTGGAAGTATTTCAAACAGGAAGGATATGTTTAATCAACAAAAGAAAATTCAAATATGTGCCAGGAATTACCTGTAAAACTGCACAGTTACCTGAAATAATTTTTTTTAATGAAGCAAAAAGGAAGAAATCAGGAAGTTATGGAGTTGCAGCTGGAGATCCTTTCTTGCTGCCTGCCAAAAGTTAAATGTTCAGCAGTTGAGGACAAAAACCAGTAAAAAGTGACACCCACAATACACTCACAGCAATGTATGCAGGTTCCAAACTCACTGCAATAATGTCTTTGACATATCACACCACATCAACACTTTCTCCAATCTAAAAATGGGAGCCCCCTATGTATTGAAAAGGACAGCCTAACAAACACTTGAAAACTGGCTTGAAATAAGTATGCAACAACATCATACAATTGGGAGCATCTCCATTCATGGTTAGGGAGCTGCTAATGCACACCTCAACCCTCGTGTAATTAAAGCCCCTTCCACACTGCCCTATATCCCAGGATCTGGTCCCAGTTTATCTGCTTTAAACTGGATTATATGAGCCCCACTGCCAGATAACCTGAGCTAAACAGATAATCTCGTATCAGATCCTGGTATATAGGGGCAGTGTAGAAGGGGCATAAGTCTCTAGTCTCTTCAGTTTGTCCCCGCAATATGACATCCTTTCAAATATTTAAACATTGCTATCGTACAGTTTGTCTCCTCTTAATCCACGCTTCTCTAGGCCAAACATACCCAGCTCCCTAAACTGCTCCTAATATGACATGGTGTCCAGATCTTTTACAATTTTTGTGTTCCTTCTCTGGACATTTTCCAGCTTGTCAATATACTTCTTGAATTGTAGTGCCCAGAAATGGAGCAGTATTTCAGGTGAGGTTGGACCAACATAGAACTTTATCTCAACACTATACTCTTATTGATACAGCCTGGAATCACATTGACCTTTTTAGCTGCTGCTTCACACTGTTGACTTGTGTCCAGCTTGTGATCTACTAAGACTCTTAGATCCTTTTCAATATGTACAGTTTTCAAGCCAGGTATCACCAATCCTATATCTGTGCATTTCATATATTCTGTCTAAGTATAATATCTTACATTTCTCCCTGTTGAAATTCATTTTCTTAGTTTTTATCCAGCTCTATTAAGAGAATGTTAGGACAAGGAACTGAAGTGCTATGACAGTACTCTAACCCCTCCTTTGAAATGTTTCTCCCTTGTTTCATTTCTCAATGTTTTATCTGTCTTGTTGGTTATTGATATGTTTTATGATGTAATTCGATATGCTGTAAACTGTCCCGAGCCAATCGGAAGGAACGGTATACAAATCGAAATAATAAATAAATAAATGTAAGTTTTTTGTGTGTGACTTCAACACTAAGTTCAACACTTAGAGGGCCATCAGCATAGTAAAGTATATGTAGCCAAGTCTGTGTTCTCTTTCCTTTCGTCGTCTTAAACACACTTTTAATGTTCAGCAAACAAAATTGAAGATCTGGAGGAAAGAAAGTCAATATGTACAATATTAGCTTAGCTGTCACTGATACTCATCTCTAGCCTGAACTGCAGAAGAGTCTATGTCACTGATGGAAAGAAGCCATATATGGAGTAGATTGGCCCAAAACTGAGAGAAGATGTTTCTGCTTTGTTTGCAGTGATGTAAATTTTAAATGGTTATCTATCATTTGTGTGCTAGTAGTTTGTGGTGATAGTTGGCTGGGAACCATTGTTGATAGATAGGGTATGTAAATGGTTTTGTCATTTTGAAATGATATATTTTCAAACCTGAATTCATTTTTTTCTGCTCTGAGAGAGTGTCAGTGTATGACATTTTTGGTTATTGGACATACAAATGCTTTAGTGAGGTCCTCACATCTAGTCTACATTGCAGTGAACCTGTTGATGCCACACCATATATCATGGTAATATCAATTATAATCAGCCACACATCTCCCCCCACTCAGGTGAACTCACCCCACTTTTAGGAGGCAGTCCATTTTTCCAATCTTTTGTATTATTTTTGGCCACCCAGCCATGGCAGCTCCAGTTTTTTCTGCCAAGTCATACATGTGGATATATATGTGTGTGTGTGTGTGTGTGTGTCTTCTGTTAAGCACTGGTGTGCTAATACTGATATACTGGTATGCAAGTATATACACACACATTCACACACAATTTCTTTTTTTTAAACTGCAGACTGGGAAAGAACCACTTCTTGATGGAAATTATCACCTCCCACCAACCAGTTCTTCTCACCAGTAACTCTTCCCTTCAAATCCAAAGCAAAATAATGTCAACTGAAGGACCAGCTACACACTATTAATCTAGATTTTTCAGTAAGACTGCAGGGTAGAAGGCAAGTTTTTTTAAAACTGCATTAAAGCTCAAAGAACGACATTGCAAGTAAATGGTCAAGCATGTCAGGATCTCAGTAAGGAAGAGACAAGTGCAGTTCTTTTCTACTTTGTAGACAAGCTGTAAAGCAGTGATTCTCAACCTGTAGGTCCCCAGGTGTTTTGGCCCACAACTCCCAGAAATCCCAGCCAGTTCACCAGCTGTTAGGATTTCTGAGAGATGAAGGCCAAAACATCTGGGGACCCACAGATTGAGAAGCACTGCCCTAAAGGAACAATGAGTACACTGATTTTCTGTATCATTACTTGTGGATTTTTGTGCTACAGTTATACCAGCATTATCCCACCTTAATGGCCATTGCTGCACTATCTGGAATCCTGAGGTTTTTAGTCTGGGGATGAATCAGAGTAGTTCTCTAGCTGAGAATTCAAAATTCTCTTTTTTAAACTGTAAACCAGAGAACCAGTGTTACATAGTGGTTTGAATATGGGACAAGGGTTTTGACAGACCAGAGTTCAAATCCCCAATCAGCCATGGGAATCTACTGGGTGATTGTAGGCAGGTCACACTCTCTCGGTTTCAGAGGAAGACAGTGACAAACGTCTTCTGAATAAATCTTGACATGAAAACTTTCAGAGAAGGTTGCTGCAAGTCTGAGTCATCTTAAAGAGAAACACAAACAAACACACAAACAAACACACAAACAAATAAACTGCAAATCCTGGAATTAATGTGAAACCATTGCAGATGAAGTGGCATCATAATGCTATAATTATGTAATGTGGAAGGGCCTCAGGGTTCATGAGGGGTTTGTTTATATGTTCAAGTATCCTGGAATCACCATGGAGTACAACTACCTTTGTAACAGCCCCAAAACTATAGATGATCCAAAACAGAGCAGTGGGATTGACAACTGGAACTGTATAATTCAATCAACTATGCAGTACTGTATGTCCTATCAGTGTTTTTTTCAGCTGCACTAGTATCCAATTCTTTCCCAGGCCTAGTTAAAAATATTGGTTCTGGAATTTTAAAATCTGGAAGTTTTCTCTCCCAATATATATATACTACCAAGATGCTGTTCCAAGTGCCTCCACCTAAAGAAGCAAGGTGTGTGGTTCATCCTCTCAGAAGTAACACCTGTGACAATGAAGAGTCTAGTTTTCAGAGTGTTTGACTGAAAAGAGAAAAAATCAGGTATTAGTTCCACACAATCCAACAAATGATGCTACATCTGGGAGCCCTTATAGGAAATTAAGTGGTGGACAGCTACTCAATATTAAACAAAGTTCTATCTACAGGGAAAAACTGAATTAAAGGAAAACCAAAGTGAAGGTTCCTGGAAATAACAAGGCATCAGGTGTAAAATTAATGCAGTTTGACACCACTTTAACTGCCATAGCTAATGCGGTGGAATTATGGGGAAAATCGTTTTATAAGGTTATTAGCCTTCTCTGCTAAAGAGTGTTGTTGCCTCACCAAGCTACAAATTTCCTGATTCCATAATAGTTAAAGTGGTGTCAAATTGTATCAAGTCTAGATGCACCATTAATCTCTCCTCTACTCCCCACCCACTGCAGAGTTAACCTCAGTGCAAACTATTATTTGCATGCTGAACTTAATTTGTAGCAACTGAAGTAGATGACAATGAAGAGAGGAGGTGGGAGGACAGAGAAACTTGGACATTTTAAAAGCTGTTGAGAAAATGGGGCCATAGAGGGTTGATTGGGACTGTCCCTGCCAAATCAGGCCAGTTGGAGGGTATGTTTTAACTGGTTAGGTTTGGGGCACCAAGCAGCCATGTATTTCATAAATTCTATGGACACCAATATGTTTAATATAGAGTTATTTCCCTTTGTCCATTACTTCATGATGTCAGACTCTCTAAACTTGGTCCAGGTACAGAGAGTGGAAAATGGCAGACAGCCATCCCACCCTTGGGACTTACACTGTGAGTAGACTTTAGCTCCGTATACATAGCAAAAAAAAAAACCCAAACAAAAAACCCCAGTTCCTTACAAAGACACACTCTCTCTAGGTCCCATCTTTTGCATTTGGAAAACATATGGTTTATTTTAGTAAGAATGATTTTGTAGATTACACTTAAGCAGATAATTGGGAAAAGATGCTGTTTATAAAAAGAGAAATAGAAAGAGAGCCAATTCAGAAGATTGGTAAAATTCCTTGATAAAAGAAGTGGGAAGATAAAAAGAGAATTAGACCTTTTCCTGTCACTGCTCAATTAATAGGCTAAATTCGAATAAACCATACAATGTTTTGTATAACGAATAGATATAACAAGACTTCAATAATCAAACAAAGTTTCTTAGTTTCAGCCAGTAATTACTAATGGCATCAATGTTATACTTGTCTCAAAGTGCTGTTTGCAGAGGTTTCTTGCAACACGCTTTCCATTATTGTGATGCCTACAGGCCAAAGATGAGATGGGAAACATGTGGCCTTCTAGATATGAGGCCAAACCCTCCAACATTTCAAAACTGAAACATGGGCATGTAGACCCAAGTAGCATCAGAGTGTGATCAAGATAGCAAACATTATTAATGAGAAAGAACAGAAACACTAGGAGTAGTAGCTGTAACAGTTTGCTTTTCCCCAAGCTTCTTTCTTGTAAGAACAAGGAATGCCAATGGATCCATCACTGCAGATTGTTCATTGTTCTTGATTTTACTGCCCAGGTCTCCTGAAGCTGCTCTCAGTTGACCTGGAGCTCCACAAGATAAGAGTTACAACATTGGTAAAACATAAAATTATCCAAAACCAACAAAACAGTGATGCCTTTATTAGGTCAAACAAAATGCATAAAATATAAGAAGAAACTCCATTGGATTCTTCCTCAAGCAAAGTGTTAAAAACCTTACAGGATAAGGGAAAAAAGGAAGTTCCACACAAAGGGCAGTGTGGAACTGTCCACACAAATACATAATGTGGGTTGAAACTGGCATCAAAAACAGCTAGTTCTGGCCTACATTGTGGACTGACAGGGGAACTGGATGGATGCACTGGACTGTGTATGCACTCTTGTGAATATCTTAATATAAACTTACACCAGATTTCTCTCTTCCCCCAATTGTTTGTTCAAGCTTTATTTAATTTCAGGGAGTTCTATTTGCTCTCCATTTGTACTTCCTTTAAACCCCTTGTGTGTCCATTTCACAGTCTGATCAGATGATCAGTTGTTTCGGGCTTTAAAAAGTGAACATATAGCAGTCTCCACAGGGGGGAGGAAAGGAAATCACGTGTTTTTTGTGAATGCGGGGATATACAGTGATGCGAATATGCACATTTTTCAGCCGGAATAGGGATATTAGCGGTCTTTTTAAACTCGTGTTTTTTGTCCATGGATTTACTCCTAGCATCATGTAGCGATCCCTCCTTTTAACCTGATAATGTCCGTATTTTAGGTGCTGTGTAGATGGGTCCTTAGATAGCTTTTCCTATGCATGCTTACTTGAGAGAAAGCTCTATTCACCTCAGTGAAATATATTTTTGAGTGGGCATGCACAGCAGCTTTTCCCAACCTGAAATCCTCCAGAGATGTTGGAGTCAACTAGAGGGCAACAGGCTGAGGGAACAGAGTCTTATTATTGTACTGCTAACATGTTATGTCCCCCACCACGGTGCACTTCTGGAAACCTGGCAGCAAGCTTTTCAACTCCATGCCCCTGCAAAATGCATACTTCAAATGAAACTTTTGGCTTCCTTCCATGGGGCACTATGGGTCATATTGTACTTTTTTCTCATTCTGAAAAATGTACATAACCTAAAGTTGAGAAAATGTGGATCTAGTCCTCTTTTTTTAAAAAAAAGAATCAAGCTATGGTACTTGAATAGCATGATGTAATCTATGTAGAATTCCAGTAGGATTTGCCTATATTTTGTAACATGATCAAAACAGACAAATGTGGTGTTTATTACATTTACTCATCTGAGCCTCTAATGCAGAAAACTGCGTGTGTGAAGGGGGGGGGGGGGGTAATGTCCTTGAGTGCTAAGCTAGCAAGGAGAAATGTTGGCTTTTATGGTTTATTATACATCTGAGACCTTCTAATTAGGCTCTTTTGTGTCTGTTAAATGGTAAAATAAACAAAATGTGTTTTTTTTAAAAGGAGAGAATCAGCTTTATTTAGGTTTTTTTTGGGTCTGGAAATGAGGCAAGGGACCATGGGGTTTGAAAGTCATATGGTTTTAATCTTTTCAAGCAGTATGGAGAGTTGAAGTCATCTTTGGCTACTTCCTTTTTTGCTGTGTGTTCCTAGACAGAGGGAAAGGTAAGGAAAAGGCGGAAGCGTCTTTGGCACGTTTTGATCCCTTCAGTGGTTTTGTCTGCATTGAAAGAGTCTCAAGAGCAACTCAGCACACCATCAAAAGAGCACTTAAGAACATGTTTTGGGATACCACATGTACTCTGTTTCTCAAGAGATGTTGAGTTTCAATCTGGACACATGCAAAATCAATTAAACATTTGGATGGATATAGGGAGGGTCCACCTGTGTTGGGCTAGAGACACAAAATGCTTGTGAGAGAATCTATTGTGGGATATGGAATAAGACAGATGATGAATAACTGGGCTTCTCAAGGCAATCCTAGTGGTTAGATAAATGGTAAATTCTAGGTGGCCCCAAACTCTTTGAATTACATTTTGCCCCTGAAGGAGAAAATATGATTACAGCATACAAATCCTGATGTTGGAAAAAAAGAGATTATACCATTGGTCTACTACTGATTTATGTTTCTAAATTAAGTTTCCATCTTGTGTGGAGCACAATACTGGCTTGTGAATACTTTAGGACTATAGCATATTGAGTTTGGCAGGTTCAAGACCAAAGGAAACATAAACAATATCAAGATGTGCAAAACGGGCATTCAGTTTACAAAGACTCTTGTCAGATATAGTCCAGAGAAACAGCCAGGTGTTTCCCTAGTATGGGATGTTTAAATAAAGAGATGCTAGGTTGTGGTATTTAAAATGCTGTCTGACCAGTAAAAATCCTTGTATGTCGTGCAATTGATTGCTGTTTATGTGGACAAAGCCAGGCTGACCGGAACACTTCCTGATGCACCTAGAAATGAAGATGGAAGATGGTCTTCATGTTTTTCCCACTGAAAAGCAAAGTTATTTTCTGGTGCATTGTGACTACATTAAAACACATTTCCAATCTACTCCATCACTTAGTAAAACTGGAAGCTCACAACTTTGGCTGATTCTTCATCATCTCACATTTTCAGTTGTCTTTAATATGTTCAGAGTTCTCTTTCATTCTCTCACTTTCCCTCTTTACCCTCAAATTTTTTCAATCACTGCAAAAGGAGTTCAAATAGCAAGAGTTGGTTTGACTCAGGATGATTCTACACTGATACTACAGTGAAGTTTGGAGATGTATTAAAATGAACTGGTTTCACTGTGCAGCAAACACCCCAGGAGCCGGTTCCAGACTAAGGCGGTGGTCACAGTATCTGCTGATTGGGAATCAGAAATGAACACAGGAATAATTTTTTCTTAACCAGTTTGCGGACAAGCACTGATGCGCATTACCATGTCCGTTTAGGATCAGCACTGGACATGGTAGGGCACAGGAAATGATAACAAAGGAGCAAAAAGTGAGGGTCCGTCTGGGAATTATGTGGTTTCCTTCCAAGGAGAACACTTATTTACTCTCCAGCCAGCAGTGTTTCAGTGTTTTTAAAAGTGTGTCAGCACTAGCAGTAACCTGTCAACAGCTCTACATTTTACGGTTCCGGTGTTAAGACCGGAGTGGGATATACTCTGATAGGTTGCAGCACATTGTGTGCCTTATTCTGGACATTCTGGAGATTTTTTAACATGCTGCTTCTAGCTTGAGGTGGTTTGTGGACACCACACTCCCAAGCCAGCTTGAAGCTCCATTATATGTTCTGTCTAGATGCATCCACAGTTATCTCATCAGGAAAGTGAGGAGACAATAGAATCTTGGCCTTCCCTGTAGGCTCAGGTAAAAGACAAGTTGCAGTGACATCTTCTTGCTTGTGCTTTTTTCCTCATTAATAATGTTTGTCTCATCTTGAGTACATTTTGACATTGGTTACAAGGAATTAATATTTATTTCAGGAAATCATTTCTACACAAATTCATCTGGCACAGAAACCAGCAGACAATAACGTTGGTTCTTGGGCATGAATTAATTTTACCTATAAAGATGGTCATCAGCTGCTGTGACCCATGAACTGAGAACACAGACTGCATTTGTGTGTCTGTATACTGCAGGGGAAAATTAGTAATGTGCAGATTTCCACAAATACAGTCAGCAGGTGACACACGGTGACCATAAATTATTTTGTGGCAACCAATAGGAAAGAACTCTAGTATGCTTCCCCATCTGCTGGAAATCATTATTGCTGCCAAGCCAAGGCAAAATCTGTGGGTTTCTGCTAAATTCTACAAATCTTCTATTATTGACCTTTCCACTGAGAAACCCATGATAAACTCCTGGGGAATATTCAGAGTTTCCCAGAACTCTGGTTTGCAACCATTGGTATAAAAGAAGGTGAGGGTAGTCAGAATGGAGATAACAAACAGAAAAGCAAGGCTCTGACCACAGCAACACTTGGGCCATTTATTTCGGTTGTTGGTAGAAATTGGCTTTCAGCTGTTTTTAATTCCCTCTCTAATTTTTGTTTTGCAAGTTTTAATCTAACAAGAATCGCCCTATATAAAGTCAACAACTACTTCCTATTTTGTTTTATTTTCCTTTATGAATCTTTTCAAGCTCAGAGCATTTCCTCTTCCATTTTCAGAGAGGGAGGAAAATTATTTATTTATTTATTTAAAACTTTAATACCCCGGCCTTCTCACCTCCGAAGAGGGACTCAGACCGGCAAACAGCAAGTGTTCAATGCTAACATTTAAAATCTAAAAACATCATAAATTTACAATAAAATTATCAAATACAATACAATAAATACATTTTTAAAGCATTTCGCCAAAGTAAAATCAATTCCAACTTAATCCATATATTCAGTCCGTATCAAGTGGTTATCAACTTAAGTCGCTTCGCGATCTCCTCCTTCATTCTGCGAAAGCCTCATTGCACAGCCACGTTTTCACCCGCTTTCTAAAAGACAGGAGGGAGGGGGTGGATATAATTTCATTTGAGAGGGAATTCCACAGCCGGGGGGCCACCACAGAAAAGGCCCTGTCCCTTGTCCCCACCAGACGCGCCTGCAAAGGTGGTGGGACCGTTAGGACAGGTAAACTGGGCCGGAACCGTACAGGGTTTTGTAGGTCAACACCAACACTTTGAATTGTTCTCGGAAGCTAATTGGCAGCCAGTGGAGCTGGCGCAACAGGGGAGTTGTGCGCTCCCTGTACCCCTTTCCCATTAGTAGTCTGGCTGCTGCGTGCTGGACTAATTGCAGCTTCCGAGCAGTCTTCATAGGCAATCCCCACATAGAGAGCATTGCAGTAGTCACTATGGGATGTAACCAGAGCGTGGACCACCGTGGCCAAAGGAGCACCATAGAACAAGAGTTATATAACATGGTTATTTCTTCCCCACCTCCAAAGACACACTTTTTGTTCTCCCTAAATAGGTAATTCAGCAGCTGCAGACCTTTGGGTGGAAGTATAGCTGTCCATAAAATGATGAGGGAGACAAATCTGCCCCATACATAGAATTTCCCTAAGGGCACGACTTATTCTGCCATTAGACAGAGTTTGGCTACTATTTTAAATATCAAATGCTGGTGACAGCAGTTGCCAGCCCTTCAAATCTGAGCATCTGATATGTATGCTATTTATATTATTTATGTATCTATTTATTTGCCATATTTATACCCCACCTTTTTTTACTCCAGCAAGGAGACTCAAGTCGGCTTATAATGGCACAGTGCCTCAAAACAACAAATTAACCTAAAAATAGTTTTAAATAACAACATATTAGACATGATTAAAATACATTCAAAGTTAAAAACATGCCATCCAGAGTACAGTGTCTAAGGCCATTCCAAGGTCAAATTTCACATAATTCTATATTCAGAATACTGCATTGCCTTAATTTTTGAAAGCCTGCTCCCAGAGCCAGGTTTTGACTCTGTTCATGAAGGCTAATATTTATGCATGTACAGGCATGTAGCCAGGGGGGGGGGGGGCTAAGGGGGCTTCAGCCCCCCCCCCGAACTGCACAGGGTGGTCCGCGACAAGGCCGTGCTGGTACATTTTTTAAACTGTTATGTTTATTCATATCATGATCTGATCACCATGCTCATTATATCCCACCTTTATGGGGTTTTTGGGATAACAAAACAAATGGTTGGCTTGGGTAGCCCCTATTCCACCCAGTGTCAGCCCCCCCCCCCCCCCGGAATCAAAATCCTGGCTACGGCCCTGTGCATGTACAAATTCTAATAGTTGAAATGCAGTACATTCATAACAGCAATTTTGCCACTTTTCCATAGATGTGAGACTTCAGTTATTAGGTAAACACAACCAAAGGTAAGAGCAGGCTCCTTTTTGAAAAATGGCTGAGTACAATAGTGGATGCACATTTTGTCCCATAATTCAATTTCTTCAATATCTAAAAAGTTGTAATCCAGGTGAACCGACTGTCCAAATGGGCAGCAGGTGGCATGCCTGGAATCTGCAATGCCTAGAACCTAGAATTTAGAATCTAGAACCCATGAAAGAGATATAGAATTGACAGCCTAATACTGGAAATACAATCACAACACTGTATACAATGGGAAAATTGAAGCCATAACACACACACACACACACACACACACACACAATTGTAACCTTAACTGAACACATATCAAATGCTCTCAAGTTTCATGTCTCCAAACAGATGACAGTGCAGGAATTGACCATAGGGGTCTTCTGTAAATGTGCTCAGTAGTATTGCAACTGTAGATACAAACCCTTTGCATTTATTTCCATTCTCTCTCTCTCCCATCCAATAACTACCTAACCCATAATTCCTTCCCATGTGCCAGATTCCCTATCCCATCACCCATGTCAGCCCATTTAGTATCTAAATGTCCTTGCCTTCCTCTTGTGGATGTCCCACTATCCTTTTCTATACTTTCATATTTTTCTTCCCCATAAAAGGAGCCAGAGAGATAGGAGCCCCTCAGAAGCTTTATGTACCCCAATATGTATGTGGGTACCCCCCCCCCCAACCTATGGGGACCAGGCCTCCAGTATTGGGTATCCCTGTAACCATAGCTCCCCATGTAAGTCTATGTATAATCCTGTTTATGCTTTGTATCATTGTATGAAATTAGGAAGAAAGTTACCAACATTTGTGATGACCTCTGCCTGCACTTCCTTGTCCTGGGAAGATTTGTCAACATCTTGCCAGGCTTCATTTGCATCTGATTGGATTTCATCAGCTATCTCAATAGAACCCATACAACCCAGGTGACACAGAGAATAACAGGAGCTGGATGGTCCACCCTTCCTTTGTGTTATTGTTTGGACAGTACATGACATTTGCCATCCCAACATGGGGTTTCCAGTCAAGGAATAACACTGTCATCATCTTTGGAAAGGCTATTTTTCCCTTTGTTATTCCCAGCCATTGCACATTTATATAAACAATACTTTCTGTTGGAATCTGCATGGAATTCTGGTGGTTGGGCCATTGGGATTAATAAGGAACTGGAAACAAAAAAGGTCAATAAAGGTTTTGGGAGACCCAACAAGGTCATTGTGCCCATATACCAGGGATATTTAATCCTACCATCAGTCATCATTTCATCCATTGTTCTAAGACCTGCCAGCCCCTCTGTAACCATTGGGCATCGAGTGCAGGTGGCGCTCTCCCATTGGCTGGGGAGTGCCAGATTCCTGCCTCCGCAAGGACATCATCCAGGTTTGGCCAATCATGCCAAGCTAGGTCCAGCTGGGGGTGGTGGGTATTTTGAACCTGAAAAGTGTATAAAAGTGCATGTTTTACTATGTTATGTATCACAGCTTATTTGGGGAGCAGATTACCGCAGGCTGATATGAGGAACTCACCCATTTAGGCTAGGTCCAGACCAGCCTGGCAGTTTGACATCCAGTATAGCCAGGAAAGGGGGGAGTGGCTTGGAGCCTTCCTTGGGAGGAGTTAGGGAGAGAGCGGCCTGGGAGGAGCTCAGAGTTAAGGGGAGGAGCCGGACTACTGGAGGGAGAAAGAAGGAGCTTATTTGGCAGTTCGTAACAAGCTCTCAAAGAGTGAGGGTGTCTAACTAGCTCTCCAGGAGAGTTCAGTCTTTCTTGCCAGGACTCATAGAGTGAAGAGTCTCTGTATCATAGCTCTGAAAGAGGCAGCAGTCTTTAGTGACAGCTGTGTGAGCTGGAAGAGAAAGCTCTGTGTGACAGCTGGCAGGTGGTCAGTCACAGGTTTTCTAAAATCTCTAGTTTAGGGATTAGCTCATCTCTTTATTAAGAAGCCAGCTAGAAGAACACTCCTAGAGTTAGGGTGTTAGCTAGGTTCTTCTTGTAGGCTGAGAAATTACCTCAGTGAACTATCTAAGATAGTTGATTTATAGACAGCTCACTTCTAGTTTAATTATTAGGGTGAGAGAGGTCTAGATTAGACAAGTGTTCACACTGTCTGTTTAACATTTAAAATCTAAGATATAGTAAACCATCATCTGTAACCATCACGCTAACGAACCATCTTTTGATAACTGTTACGCTCTTGTGCCTCACTTGAAAACCAATAAGCTCTGTGCCTTTCAAGAGCCTGATTAGTTAATAAAAATTTGTTTGTTAACTTTTAAGAAAAGCCTCTATTGTGCCTTTTTACATCTGAGTGTGAGCCAACTCCAGTATTTTTCACGTTCCCCATTCTAAAAGAAGATTTTACCTCAGCATCCTCTTAGTTTAATTTGGTGAATCTTATTATTTATTTATTTTATTTATTTATTAGGCTTCTAGGCCGCCACTCCCGGGAGGCTCGGGGCGGCTCACAACAGGCAAGGTACAATAAAAACATATTAAAACACGTTAAAACACATCAAAACACAACACATAGTCTAAAACATCAAGATTAAAATACAGCATGATGTGCAGAGTGTAGAGCACAACAAGTGCAGAATACAACAAAAACGGCGGGCTATGCCTAGCTGAAGGGTTACTTTGTTTAAGAAATCCTAAAAGTAATATTTTAGGTTGGTGATAGTGAAAGAAGAGAAAATCCTCCAGAATTTAAGAGCCAAGTTGTCACAGCTGACATCACTTTCAGGTGAAAATAAATAAATACTTCAGTGGCTTCTGCTTCAACTTGGGTGAGATTTATTCTGTAATATTGGCTTCTCTTTCTCACCAGGCTTAACCCATAGCGGCTTGGATCTCACTATCCACTGCCGTTTTAAATTGCTCGATAACAACTGCATGGACTAGTCCAGGGCTGTCCAACATCTTTTGGCCCAGGGGCCGGACTTCCAGTCATTGATCATCTGGGGGCCGAAGGGTCTGCCCCTCCGCCAGCTCCGCCCCCTCCCCACCCCTCCCCGGCTCTGCCCTCCCCCGCCCCTCCCTCCTCCCCAGCTCCGCCCCTCCCGCCCCTCCCCCGGCCGTGACATGCCGGCTTCCTCAGAAGGGCGATTTCGGCTGCTTTGCCCTTTTGAGGCGGCCTGCTTGCTACGGCTTTAGGAGGAAGGGACGAGCTGTGGGGGAGCCTCTCCCCGCGGCTCGCCCCTCTCTCCCCGCTGCCGCAGCCGGAGATCGCCGCCCGCCGCGGTGGGAAGGGAGGGAAGGAGGAGGCGGGGCAGGGAGGAGGAAGAGAGCTGGCTCCTCCTCCCTGCACCGCCCCTTGTCCCTCTCTCACCGGCGCCGATGCAAACCGGTTTGCATCGGTGCCAGCGAGAGGGAAGAGGGCGGTGCAGGGAGGAGGAGCTAGCTCTCTTCCTCCTCCCTGCACCGCTCCTGTCCCTCTCTCACGGTGCCGATGCAAACCGGTTTGCATAGGTGCCGGCGAGAGAGGGAAGAAGAGGGCGGTGCAGGGAGGAGGAGCTAGCTCTCTTCCTTCTCCCTGCCCCGCCTCCTCCTCCTTCCCTCCCTCCCCCTGGCCGCCATTTTTAAATATATATATATATTTAATTTTTTTAAAAAAAAGTAAAATGGCAGCCGGGGGCATAGCGGGGGCCGTGTCCAACAGGCTGGGGGGCCATGTACGCCCCCCGGGCCGCCTGTTGGACAGCCCTGGACTAGTCCATCTATCATAAAAAAGAATCCACTGGATTCTACTAAGGGAAATTTGGTACCTTGGAATCCAAGATGGATTTTACTGCCTTCCCTAGTCGAACAGTCCATGTCTTCAAGTTAAAATTCTGTAGTATTTTCCCACTGTTTTTTCTGGGTTTTTTTCTTTCCGTACACACCTAAAACTGTTAAGGAACAAAAGAACAGATGCAAATACAACAGATGGTATTTGTGTACAATCTGTTGAGAGCATGAGGAGATTTCTTCCTGGGAGTACCCAAAACAGCACATAACTTCTTCCATCATTAGATTCTATGTCTAGAAAATATGAAATATTGTATATTCCACCAAAATAAATGAAACATTTTACACTTAGGTGTAAAATTTAATTCCATTGATTTTCATTGGAACTTGAACATCCCTTACTTTATTTGAACTATGGTCTCTGTCTTTTATTTATCAATGATCCTCATGCCAGTATCAACAAAGCACACTTTGCATCTGTATGGGTTCCTCTCCACCTCCCCTTTATGTTTTTGTCTTCAAAGCTTTCTCTGTTTTCCGAATAGAGCAGCAGCCACGTCAGTTCCTCTATTTATGAGCTCTTCACATTCCGTTCTCTAGGATAAATCATTGGAGAGACATTTTTCCACCTTTTGCAGTTCCTTAAACCTGTTTCCTTTTCTTCTGGTTTGGTGATTAACCACAACAATGTACTTTTTCTAGTACTTAGACATGTAATACATGTGCTGAAATGATATTCTTTGCCTTACTTTATTCTTGTTGGCACCAGCTTCTAGAATTTTAACTGATGAATCCAAAGGGGGCAAATGAAATAAATTAGCATTGTCACCGTACCAAAGACTTAATGAAACACTACCCTCCCCCATCCCGAACACCATAAATAATTTCCAGATGTTTAATGCTGGGAGTCTACAATACAGAAACATGATCTAATGACAAGTTGCTCCCTCTTTGGCAATAACAACTACTGTTTCCCAAGAGGGAACGAGGGATCCCGTCCTGCTTTTTTACTACCAACCCCAAAATGGTTTGGCAGGAGCTTTTTGTTTTCATGTAGAAAACACATCCATCAAACTGGGCAAAATGATTCTTGCTTGAATCCCAAAGCTATGCTGCAATACTCATCATATTGTGAAAGTTTCCTTTGTCTAAATATGGCTTATGAGGAAGGAAGGAAGGAAGGAAGGAAGGAAGGAAGGAAGGAAGGAAGGAAGGAAGATGATCTGAATGAATACAGAAACAACTGTGGATTACTTGACCCATGTCACTTTTTGTTTTCCCGGCTTGTCTGCTCATGAGAATAAATAAGCAAACCCTTCTTACAAGCTTCCTAGAAATATCTTGGTGAGCATTACTTCTGATCAAGCAAAACAACTTGTGACTCACTGGCTGTAGGGTAGGACCCATGGAGACCCAAGTTTTCTCAAGATGTTAGCAGACGGTTAAATACAGGTAGTGTTGTCTTCAGACTGATCTAAAATGAAACTCAGCCCATTATTTGGAACAGCTAGCTCTGTTCTGCAATGTACGGTAGCTATGTAGAAACAGAATACATACAAAAATGCAAGTTTATATAAACACAGAGAGTCCCCAAGTTACAAACATCATACATACTAATCATAGTTAGGGAAAGGGGTGAGACAACAGGAAGTGAGAGAAATCGACCCCAAGGAAGGGAAATTCACTCCTGAAAGAGTTGTCATGGGGAAAAGGTGTCTCAACCAAAGCTTTAGCATTCACCCTTTTCCCCACAACAAGCCAAATTTTTCAAAATCAAATTATCAAAAGTGGGGAGAAAACTTCTGAACAGGGGTTTTAACCCTTCCCTATGCTATCCAAAGCAAATCTCTCTCTCTCTCTCTCTCTCTCTCTCTCTCTCTCTCTCTCTCTCTCTCTCTCTCTGTGTGTGTGTTACACTTTAAAAATGTACCTGTTTTGACATTTTACTCAGTGTTCATTCAGGAGCAATTTGCAGTCCAAAAAACTTGTCATTTCTCTCCAGCTTCCTCCCCACTATCAAGGTCTGAGGCTTTGGAGAGCTGTAAACCCAAGAGATTATTTTAGGAAACTGAGTTATATTAGTGAAGACATGAGCAGGATATAGAGAAAGTGAGAAATGGAAGAATGGGGGCTGATGGGGCAGTGGATGAGCTGCAATATCTTCATATCATCTGCTCCCCAGACACTGCTTGAGCACCTTGCCCCCAAAGGGAATGGTAGAGATGGGGCAGTAGTTATCGCATACCTCTGGGTCCATGTTGGTCTTTTTTAGAGAGGGGGGGGGGATGCATTGCTACCTCTCTCAATGCAGCTGACACCTCTCCCTGGCAGAATGAAGCAATCTCTGTTGAATTCTGTGGAGAGGAAGAAGGAAAATCTACTTACAGTTAAGGGCCACCCATGTTTTTCATGAACCTAATAATTCATTTTCTTTTGGCTCTCATATTACTATGAAAGGCCAAGATTTTGTCCTATACAACTTTGAAAAAATTATCTTTGAATTTTTGGTGGTTAATAACATGTAATTGATGTACGACTTCAGAAGGGTTTGCCTTTCTCCCTTTTAATTATCAAAACCACTTCAAACTGTGTGTCCATGTTTATCTGGATATCCTCTCAGCCGCTGAAATGGTACTTCATTTCCTGAACTATACGCAGACTAAATCCTACACATTTTGCTATATAAATTCCTTGAGTTAATCCTATGGTTTCTTTATGTATAATTTCCATTTTCATTGATATAAGGAATCTGTTGCATTACCAAGATGGGAGAATTTAGAAAAATAATAAAAAAAGTTAGCTTTCTCTCTTTAGCAACACCTTCATGTCTTTACTTTCAATTTTAGGACATGATATGGTAGTTTGGACTGCTGAAATTGGAAATATTGTGGAAAAATAGAATTCATGATTATTCAGGGTGCTGGAATGAGATGATGACGGAGGAGTGTTCAAGGAAGTCTATGATATAGGTAACCTGGGTGGAAATCCATTATTGTTTCTTCAGTTTCTATATTTTCTAGATGGCAAGATGAAGGATGGTCCTTACTTTGGATTGTTTTGGAAATTGGTGAGTCCTATATTAGGAAAAAGGCATGATATTAGATGCATACATAGCTACATATTAATTTAATTTTTAAAAGACTGAGGAGGCTGGTCCAGATTAGTTTGAAGAAGCATGACCACAAAAAAATATAGCTTCTTGGGTTTCACTGCATGTTGCCAATTGTCATTTCTGTATCCAAATTGAGTCAAATTGCAATTGACAGAGCAGGATAATAATAATAATAATTTTTATTTTATTATTTTCTAGTTCTTTCTGCAGGTTCAGTGAAGATTCACTGGAATCATAGAATGATAAAACCCATCATATTCCATGCCATTTTCCAAAATCTGATTTTGCCCCACTATCTATCTATCTATCTATCTATCTATCTATCTATCTATCTATCTATCTATCTAAAGTCAATGTATGTATGCATGCATGTTCCACAAAGGCTCCTACATGCCTTAATGGATCTAAACCAAATTTGGCAAACATATTGTTCATTATCCAACTTAAAATACTGGTGTGGTTTGAAGTTCAGAAATGCACCCCTTTTGTTTGTTGCCTTATTTTTTAAAAAATCTACATTGTCAACCCGTGGGCCTCATTCTACAGTGTTCAGAAGTAACCACACGAGGTCACGAGAGTGTAGCTATAGACTAGGTAGACCTTTTCAGGGCCTGCACACCAATTTAATCTTGCATTTAATATAATGTGCCATCTCATCTGAAGAATAAATTCTCACATTTGTCATATACTTTCATTTTATTTTCCTGCCTTTGTGTGTGTGTGTACTATTCTTGGTTATGGGAAGCTTTCCACTGTCATAGAAATCATCTATCAGACAGATGGCAAGCTAGTTAACCTCAGCAGACTGAAAGCCAAAACCAAGTTCACAACGTCTATTATAGAACTCCAATATGCTGATGATAACTTAGTCTGTGATCCTTCAGAAAAAGATCTACAAGCCACTCTAAACAACTTTGCATATGAGGAGCTCGGCCTCTCACTGAACACTAAGACAACCAAAGTGCTTTTTCAACAGTCAGCAGCCAATCTCTCTGCAATGCCAAAAGTACAGCTTAGTGGTGTAACAGTATAAAAGTTGACAATTTTCGCTACCGTGGCCACTTCTCCACAAAAATCAACATTGACACTGAAATACCATCTGAGCTCTGTAAGTACAGCATTTTTCCAAATGAAGTAGAGAGTGTTGGAGGATCGGAACATTCATAGGAATACCAATGTGCCGAGCTATTGTCCTCCCAACCTTGTTATATGCCTGCGAAAAGTGGACCATCTGCATACGTCACACTCAACTCCTGGAAAGCTTCCATCAGCTTTGCCTCCAAAAAAATCCTGCAAATCTCTTGGGAAGATGGGTGGGCAAATGTCAGAGTGCTGAAAGAAGCAAAGACCACCAGCATTGAAGTGATGCTCCTCCACCATCAACTCCGCGGCACTGGGTATATTGTCCAAAGGTCCGATCACCATCTCCCAAAGCAAGAATGGAAAACAGAATGTTGGTGGGAAGGAAAAGATATTTAAAGTTGGACTTAAAGCTAATATTAAAAACTGTTGCATAGACACTGAGAACTGGAAAGCCCTGGCCCTTGAATGCTCTAACTGGAGGTCAACTGTGACCAGCAGTGCTGTGGAATTAGAAGAGACTCGAATGGAAGGTGAAATGGAGAAATGCATCAAGAGAAAGGCATGTCAAGCGAACACTGACTTGGACTGCCTTCCACCTAGAAACCAATGCCCTCACCATGGAAGAACATGCTGTCAGCGCCGCTTGGCCCGTTTGTTGTCCTAACGGACCAAACCCCGCGCGCCATCAGATAACAGCAGCATCTGGCGGCCTTTGAACTGGGCCCGCCCTTTGAAGTGCCCGGCACCTTTCCTGAACTTTGATATGCGGAGAGCCGGATGGTCAAGCCCGAGGAAGGAGGGGCCCAGCAGGGGGGCGGGCCGGGGAGGGTTTTGAAGAGACTGTTGCGCGGGAAGAAGTTAGTCTATCTTTGCTTGCCCAGGATTAAGGACCTATTAAACTACTTATCCTTCAAAACTGCTTGGAGTGAGCATGGTTCATTAGACCCCCCTTGCCGGAGCTTACATAAAGATAGACTCACCATCTTCTACGGCCGTGAAAACCTTCCGACCGTAGCAACTTTTACGAGATGTCTCAAGCCGAGATGGAACTGCCTGCTGACCTGCACCCGGGGGATTTGGGTGAGGAAGAAGAAGCCGAGGCGGATGGACCGGGAGACGAAGCCGGAGCCCCGAGGACGACTCCCCAGGTTGTGATCACGGGAATGGAAGATGAGGTGCCGTTGCTCCCCGCTCCGATTGCAAAGGACGTGACCCGGCGCAAGAAGGCGGCTCCGCCAGGAGGGAGAGATCCAGCCCTAGACAGCGACTTACCCAGCCCGGCTGAGATTCGACTGGAGGTCCAGGTGTTCGCTCTGACCCAGGCGGTGCAAACTCTCCAGTCCCAGATGGAGACGCTGCTTAGCAGACCGGAGGAGTGGCCGTGGGGTCCCCCAGACGCCCGACCCCGGGACCGGGGCTCGAGCCGAGCATCGGAGCGACCAGGCCGACCGTCAGGGAGAGTGACTTTCCGAGACAGTGGAGATGACTTCATCCCTCCGAGGGGAGCCTCTACGTTCAACCTGGGGCCGGCTGACCAGAGCCAGGAGATGGCGGGAAGTCGGAGGGAGCTGAAGGTAAAGTTCGACGGAGACCCGCACCAGCTCTCTTACTTTGTCACGAACGTGCAGAACTTCATGTTGGACTATGGGGATTCATTCCCCTCGGAAGGGGCCAAGGTGCGGGCCGTGGGGGCCAACCTGAAGGAGGCCGCGGCGGACTGGTTAGTACAAATGACCGACATCCAGGCCCCACAATTGAGGCGGTTAGACGCCTTCCTGGAAGCCTTGCAGACCCGCTTCAGAGACCCCTTAGCCGGCGAAAAAGCTAAGGCCCAGCTTAAGAGGATTTACCAGGGCCAGAGATCCGTCTCCGAGTATGCCCTGAGCTTCAAGGTGCTGGCAGGGAAGATCCGAGACTGGTCGGCCGTCACAAAGCTGGAGTGCTTCAAGGCCGGCCTGAGGTCAGACATCCTTGAGTGGGCCATGCACCGGGGAAACCCCGAGACTCTAGAGGACTGGATAGTCTCCACAGGGAGAGTGGAGTGCGACATGGAGCAAATGCCGCACCGTCACCGGGAAGGCGGGAGAGGCCGAGGACCAGGCCCGACGGGAAAGTTGAGGCCCGCCCGGAGGGCGTCACCAAGGGCCCGTTCGAGCAGTCGGGAAGGCCCCAAAGGGAAGAGGGGAGCGTGCTTCTCGTGCGGTCGGGAGGGCCACCGGGCCACGGACTGCCGCTGGAAGAGCCTTCCACTGAAACCGGAGAAGACGCCGGAGCCCAAGCCAACTCAGCAGGCCGGTTCGAGGCAAGGCCGCGGCAGCTGCAGAGAGCGCCCCGGAGCCTCCAAGAGGCGGAGGAGCTGGAGCTGGAGCTGGAGACGGAGGAAAGCGACCCCGAATGGCTGGCGGAAACGACAACGATCTGCTGTAGACGCCCGGCGGCAGGTCCGAACCTCTCAGGGCGGTGAGTCTGATCCCCTTGGTTGTGACACCTTTAAGTTTGATATCAAGTTATGGAACCCAGAGGGGCCCCAAGAGATAGAGACGGTAGCCATGTTAGATAGTGGGTGCACCCGAAGCCTGATGTCCCCCCAGCTGGCAAAGCAATTGGGAATAAAGCCCCAAGCCTTAATAGAGCAGATTCTCTTGTCCCAACTGGATGGGTCCCCCGCCAATGGGAAGCCTGCCACCCACAAGATGGGAGAGATGAGAGTCCAGATTGGGACCCACCAGGAGACCCTGAGGTTCATGATCTCCGCCATGGCGCACCAGCCAGTCAACCTGGGGACCCCGTGGCTACGCGCCCAAAACCCGCAGATCGACTGGGAAACGGGAGCAGTAAAGTTCCGAGACGGGGAGGCGCGGGTGAGAATAGATGACCCGAGCGAAGACGGAGCCCTAGCGCAGGAGGGAGCCAGAGTGGGGGCAGCAGAGAGCCAACCTCGCAGCATCCCGCGAGAATCCAGGGATTTGGAGGAGGTCTTCAGTGAGCGGGAAAGTGACCAGCTACCCCCTCACCACCAGAAGTCGGACTGTGCAATCAAAATTGAAAAAGGCGCCAAACTGCCGAGCCCAAAGCTGTATGCCCTGTCCGAACCGGAAAGGAAGGTGCTAAGGGAATTCATTGACAAAAATATGGACAGAGGTTTTATTGAAAAGTCAACAAGCCCGTTGGCGGTGCCGGTTCTGTTCCGCCCCAAGGCGGACGGCACCCTGCGCCTGTGTGTGGACTATCGGGGCCTCAACGCCATCAGCGCATCGAGCCCTTACCCGTTGCCACTGATGTCGGAGATCCTGGCCCAGCTAGGAGGGGCCCGCCTTTTCACCAAGCTGGACATCCGGGAGGCATTTTACAGAATACGGGTGAGGGACGAAGATTGTTGGAAGACGGCGTTCAACTGCCATCTGGGGCAGTACCAGTTCCGGGTCACCCCGTTCGGATTAAAAGGCGCCCCAAAAATATTTCAACAGTTTATCAACGAGATCTTCAGAGACTTGTTGTAAAGGGAGTTCTAGTCTATCTGGACGACGTGTTGATCTACTCGACCTCAGAAGCCGAACACGTCGAGTTGACCCGAGAAGTCCTCCGTCGGCTACGAGAAAACCAACTCTTTGTCAAGCTCTCCAAGTGTGAGTTCCACAGACAGGAATTGGACTATCTGGGGTATCGCATTTCCACGCGAGGCCTGGCCATGGATCCCAACAAGATATGGGATGTGCTGGCCTGGGAGCCCCCCCGAACTCGGCGACAGCTACAGGGATTCCTGGGGTTCGCCAATTTCTATCGACAGTTCATCCAGAGCTTCGCAGAGAAAGCGCTCCCCCTCACTGAACTGCTAAAAACCAAGGGCCTGGGGGAGACGAAAAAAGCAAGGTCCCCAAGCGCCAAATTAAAGTGGACGCCGCAGTGCCAAGAAGCCTTTGACAGCCTCAAGCAGAGCTTCACCAGCCGCTGCTGGTGCTGCTGATGCACCCTCACGCCAACCGGCCGTTCACGGTACAGTGCGATGCCTCCGAGGCGGCCCACGGGGCGGTACTCCTGCAACGGGATGAGGAAGGCACCCTCAGGCCATGCGCCTACCTCTCTAAAAAGTTCACGGAGACAGAGAAGCGCTGGCATGTGTAGGAGAAGGAGTCATTCACGGTCCGGGCCGCACTAAGCCACTGGAGACACTTCCTGGAGGGCACCGCCCTGCCTTTCGAGGTTTGGACTGATCATAAGAACCTACAGGCACTACAATACCCGCAGAGGCTCAACGCCAAGCAACTGAGATGGGCGCAGTTCTTCAGCCGATTTAACTTTGAGTTAAAGTACCTGCCCGGGGCGAAGAACGTCCTCGCTGACACCCTGTCCAGGATGCCAGAAGCCAACTACTCGGCGCCCGAAGAAGTAGGGACCGTATTCTCCAAGCGCCAACTGGGCCTGGTGGCCCGCACCCGGGCAGCCGCCAAGCCGCCGCAGCCCGCGGAACCCGGGTCCCCGGAACTCTTGGTCGACCTAGCGGCCGCATATGGAGACGATGCCTGGCTCCAGGAGCACCGAGGAGATTTAACCGAAGCCGGAGGGATCTGGTACTACAAAGACAAGCTATACGTCCCGCGGAGCAGAAGGGGACAGATCCTGAGCCAGGCCCACGATTCCAAGCTGGCTGGTCACTTCGGCCTCACCAAGACCCTGAAGCTGTTGGCGCGTCAGTTCTGGTGGCCGACAATGCGGAAAGACACCAATGATTATATCTCCTAATGCGACATCTTCGCGATGAACAAGCCGAAGACGGGCCGGCCCACGGGACTGCTGCAGCCGGTAGCCGACCCGACGGAACCCTGGAGCGAGATCACCATGGACTTCGTAGTCGACCTCCCGCCCAGTGGGGGTTACACCACCATCTGGACGGTGGTGGACCTCTTCTCCAAGCAGGCCCACTTCGTCCCACTCCTGTGGCTCCCCACAGCTCCCGAGTTGGGCCGCCTGTTTACGCACCACGTTTTCCGGCTCCACGGGTGCCCACGCCGTGTTGTGAGTGATCGGGGCCCGCAATTCACCTCGAGATTCTGGAAGGCGTTCCTGGCGGGGCTAGGGTCACGTCGGGCTCTAAGCACCGCTTTTCACTCTGAGACGGATGGAGCGACGGAGAGAGTCCAACGCACCCTCCAGCAATACCTCCGATGCTACTCCACGTACCAGCAAGACAACTGGGCCGAGTTGCTGGATGTTGCAGAGTACAGCTACAACAACTCCGAGCACGCCTCGATGGGGGCCTCCCCATTTCGGGTCGTCTCTGGGCGCGATTTTCCCCCCTTCCCGACGGTGGCCCCGGCGGCAGATCCGGCCGCCCTGCCGACTGATTGGGGCATCAAGGTAGCTGAAGCTTGGCCCCAGATCCAGACCGCTCTCCGCCAGGCTCGGGACTCTTACAAGCTCTACGCCGACAAGAAGAGGGCCCCCCAGCCCACGTACGCTGTTGGGGCCCGTGTGTTCCTGTCCACCAAGCATCTCAAGTCTACCCAGCCATCTCGCAAGTTTGCGAATAAGTTCGTGGGACCCCTCCGGGTGGTGGAAGTCGTCAACCCCGTGGCGGTTAAGCTGGACCTCCCGCACACCTGGTGCAAGGTCCACCCTGTCTTCCATGTTAGCCTGCTCAAGAAAGCGGTGACCGACCGGAAGTGGTCATCACCAGTCGACCCCCTGGTGCCAATCATGGTGGGCCCCCACACTCACTTCGAGATTCGTGAGGTTCTGGACTCGCGGCGCCACAAGGGCCGCCTCAACTATTTGGTTCGATGGACCGCCAAAGACTTGCAACCAGAGTGGGTGTTGGCCGAGCACGTCAGGGCCCTGAAATTGCTGAAAGCCTTTCATGCTGCCTTCCCTGCCAAGCCGGGACCCTGATTTCTCTCCCTCCCCTTTGTTCTTCTCTCCCTTGCAGGTCACCACCTTTCGGAGGGGGGCGCTATGTCAGCGCCGCTTGACCCGTTTGTTGCCCTAACGGACCAAACCCCGCGCGCCATCAGATAACAGCAGCATCTGGCGGCCTTTGAACTGGACCCGCACTTTGAAGTGCCCGGCACCTTTCCTGAACTTTGATATGCGGAGAGCCGGATGGTCAAGCCCGAGGAAGGAGGGGCCCAGCAGGGGGGCGGGCCGGGGAGGGTTTTGAAGAGACTGTTGCGCGGGAAGAAGTTAGTCTATCTTTGCTTGCCCTGGATTAAGGACCTATTAAACTACTTATCCTTCAACACTGCTTGGAGTGAGCGTGGTTCATTAGACCCCCCTTGCCGGAGCTTACACATGCAGATCAAAAATAAGGTTCTACAGCCACCTACGTTTCCACCGCCAAGACATAACACTTGGAGAGCCATCATACTCGGACAACAAAGGATCACTTAAGTAAGTAAGTGTGTAATATTTGTGCATTCCACCTTATAGTTTAATAAATGCCATGTCTCTGTCTGGCTAGAAAAAAAGCCCTGCAGCTAATATTACTATGTATAGTTATGTAAACCTATTTGCAATCTGATAATAGAACTACTATAGCTATCAAACCTGCTTCTGGAGGTATGGTTTTAATTTTCATTCTAAACTAGATCCATTAAGGGGAAATGTGAGACTGAATACATGCACATATCATAGGAAGTAGTGGAGACAGTTTTTTTGGTAAAATATTAAAGCATGATGTGACAGTGGAAAATGATTACTAAATATAAACAATATGGGAAGGCAAGGAAAGGAAAAATATTAAAAGCAGTATAGCAGACATAATAAATGTATATTGTTTTTATGCCCCTTCCAGGATGGCCTGTTCATTAAGTCATCAAATCAATTACTTTATGGCTTTATGAGATCAAGAAAAACACCAGATGGTTAGAAAGAGCAACGGCCAGCCCTGCTATTAAGCAGAGTTGTTACCTCAATGGCAGATACTGGGAGGCCGGAGCACATTTTGGAAATGAGAGCTCTGTTCCAACTGCCCTGTAGCCTCTAAGCCAGTGGTTCTCAACCTGTGGGTCCCCAGGTGTTTTGGCCTACAACTCCCAGAAATCCCAGCCAGTTTGCCAGCTGTTAGGATTTCTGGGAGTTGAAGATTCTAAAACATCTGGGGACCCACAGGTTGAGAACCACTGCTCTAAGCCTTCAGGAGAGCAATATTAAAAGAAAATTCATTTTCTTTTGTACAATTCAACTTTTGTACATAAACTGGAGGGGGCGACAAAATGTCCACTCGACAGCTCACTGTGAAAACTTCGCATCCTACTTCGCCACCAAAATTAGTCAGATTCACTCTGAGTTGCACACCACGGTTGCTACACCTCTTATGAATGTAACCAGAGCACTGTCCAGTCCCCTTTTTATGGATCACTTTCAATTGGTTCTACCCAAGGATGCCAACAAGATCATTGGAGAGGTCAGGGCCACCACTGGTATCTGGACCTGTGTCCCTCCTGGCTTGTTAAACAAGCTAGGTGGTTCATGCCTTGGATAAGGGAGGTCATCAACACCTCGCTCCACTAAGGCAAGATCCCCACAGCTCTAAAAGAAGTGGTGGTGAGACTTACATTAAAAAAAAACAATCCCAGATAAAAAGCTAGGCTTTGAAACAGAAGATAATTTCTGGTATAAAATACTAAAAACAGGGACAAAACTAATAGAGAAGCTACACCAACAATTATTAATATGGGAGACAGAAGAGGAGCATGTAAAGGAGGTTATGATAAAATGGGCCAGGGATCTAGGTCACTCAAGAAATCTGGTCAAAAAAATTAAAATACACGTACTAAACTACATTTAAGGAAAACTGGCACAAGATGTTGTATAGATGGTACCTAACACCAGAAAAGCAGTCAAAATTAACAAAGAGAGAATCAATGATAAGTGTTGGAAATGTAGGAAACATATGGGAATTTTCATACACATGTGGTAGAAGTGTAAGAAAGTTAAGAATTTCTGACACCAGATTCACAAAAAACCCCAGAATTAATCTTACAGATAAATTTTAAATTCAAACCGGAGTATTTTTTATTAGGGATTACAGACTTTGTAATGGAAAAAAAACACAAATAGAATTTTCTTCTATCTAATAACAGCAGTGAGGATCTATCTGGCATATTTATGGAAATCGAGTGAAATGGAAAACTGGCCACTGAAGGTTTGGGACATAATGAATATGGACTTACTTACTCAATATAACAACACACATAGGCAAAGAACAAACTGGAAGAAATTTATTAAATTCATAAAAAAGGACAAGACAGAAATTTATATCCGGGATATTTAAAAGAATCTCAAAGGTCCAAGTATAAATAAAGAATTCTGGTGGCAAGATGACTATATGATTAATGAGATGAAAATGGGTTGAACAACCCAGGGGAACCTGGAAGTTATAAGCACGTTTTTTCTCTCTCTCTCTCTCTATTCTTTCTTTTCCTACTTCCCTATAACTTAATTGTTCTCACACTTTAATTGTAAAGCATTTTCTCATTTTTTCTACTTCACTCCAGTTGGAGATACTTTTAATCTCAATAAAAATAATTTTTTTTAAAAACCAATCCCTTAATCCAACCATTCTTGAGCACTATAGATCAGTGTCCAATTTGCCATACATCAGCAAAATCCCGGAACGGGTGGTGGCCAGAAAGCTCCAAAGGTTCTTGAATGAATATGATTTTCTAGACTCATTTTAATCTGGCTTCAGGCTGGGACATGGAACAGAAACTGCTTTGGTCGCCTTGGTGGATAATCTATGCAGAGAACTAGATAAGGGGAGAGTGACCTATTTGATTCTACTTGACCTCTCTGCAGCTTTTGATACAACCAACCATGGTATCCTTCTGAAGTGACTGATGGGAATGGGGCTGAGAGGCATTGTTCTGCAATGGCTCCAGTCCTTTCTTGTATCACAGCCAGAGGTGGTGTTGGGGGAGTCCTGCTCGACCCCATGGCCCTTAGACTGTGGGGTCCTGGAGGGCTCATCACTTTCTCCGATGTTATTTAATATCTACATGAAACCACTGGGAGAGATCACCTGGAGTTTTGGAGTTTTGTTGCAGATGATGCCCAACTCTACTCCTCCTTTTCACCAAGCAATGCCAAGGAAGCCATACTGTGCCTGAAACAATGCCTGGAGACAGTAATGGGCTGGATGAGGATAAAAAAATTGAAACTAAATTCAAATAAGTCGGAAGTACTACTGGTCTCACATAGGATGGATCCGGGAATAGGGGTACAGTCTGAGCAGGATCAGGTTACACTACCCCTGAAAGATGAGGTTCACAGTTTGGAGGTGATTCTGAATTCCTCTTTAAACCTGGAAGTCCGGGTGGCAGAGGTTACCAGAATCTCCTTTGCACAACTTAAACTGGTGCATCAACTACAATAGTTCCTGGAAAAACCTGACCTGGCCACCATGGTACATGCCTTAGTTACATCCCATCTGGACTACTGTAACATGTTTTTTTTTATGTGGAGCTGCCTTTGAAAATGGGCCAGAAACTTCAATTTGTTCAAAGATTAGCAGCTAGGCTATTAACAGGAGCAGGTATAAGAGAACATACTATCCCTTTCATGAAACAGGTGCACCGGCTCCCAATTAGTTTCCAGGCCTGATTCAAAGTACTGGTTTTGACCTTTAAAGCCCTTCAAAGACCTGGCTGTGGGACCAAGCCTTTGGGGCAGTTCAATGAGGCAATAATAGAATAGTGTCCTGAGATGTTTTTTAAGCAACTGGTTTTAAAGCGAATATATTTACTTTTAATGTTTATGTATATTTATTGTTTTATGTCCCAGCATTGAATGTTTCCATATGGGGTGAGAAGGGCAGAATCTAAATGTTTTAAATAAATAATAAATTTGTGGCATCGATCCAGTTTATCTGAGACATATGGTTCCTTTATTCACACCTGGGAGAGCATTAGGAACAAGTGGGGAAATGCTGGTGTCTTCAAGCATCCATGACACTCTCCATTTGAAGATCGCTAGAAAGGGGCCCTTCTCAGGAGTGGCTTCCTCTCTTTGGAATGCCCTCCCAAGTGAGATTAGACCCATGTGCTCTTTGCTGGCATTCAGGAAGAGCCTAAAAACCTTCCTTTTCAAGGAAATCTTCATAGGAACTAGTTATCTTTGAAGGTTAGGAAGGCCCTTCGACTTCATTACATATTATCAGGGTGGTTTTGAATGTATTTTACTGTGGTTTTAATTAGCATTTTCTAATATTTATGGTTTTAATTTGTTTTTAATTTTATATTGTATGTTTGTATTGGCTGTAAGATGCCTTGGACCCTTGACTGGGGAAGGCAGGGTATACATTAATAAATAAATAATAAATTGGGGCTTCATCAGACAGAGTTGGGGAAAATGGGGGGAAGTGGGGGGAATTGTCTTATTTGCGTGTAGAATAATCTTTTAGGCATGAGAAAAAAGTTATGAAAATGATTCGTTTCGTAAGAAATTCGTAAGAAATGCTACTTCCCTGCCCCTCCTGCCCTGCCAGGATCTAAGGCATCAAAGAGTATTGGGGTGAGAAACCAACCTAATGTATAATAGAATGAATGCTACTGTAAGTGCCACTGCCTAATATTATAAGTAATCCAACTGGTCATACCTAATTCCATGCACATGCAATAATACAGCAGTAATAACAATAACAAGAGGTAAAATTCAAACCGAAGTATTCTGAGTGGTCCCTGCCTCATGCAAAAGGGCTCGGGGGGGGGGCAGCTTGGGAGCACACACATACATATTCTTGGGAGGGGGATTTGTTGCAGAATCCCGGCCTCATAGAAAAGATTCTTCAGCAAACCCCCAAAGAATATGTATGTGTGTGCACCCAAGCAGAAAACGCTGTTTTTTACCGGGCTAATTTCCCGGGCTCACAGAGAAGAGCCCGTTTGCACCGCATGAGGCAGGGACCACTCAGAAAACTTCGGTTTGAATTTTACCTCTTCTTAGTCCCATTGCTATTACTGCTGTATTATTGCATGTGCATGGAATGTAGGTATATGACCAGCCTGGGCAAACTTGGGCCCTCGCTCCCTCGGGATCGGGGTGAGAGAGGGCAGCGAGGAGCGAGGGGGGCTCCTCCTCCTTTTCTTTGCTGCTTCAAGAATAGAATACCCCCTCCCTCCCTCCCTCCTTCCTATTTGGAGAGTCCCATCTAGAATTCAGTGTGATTGATTCAAGTTTTGGCCTAGAACTCCCAGAAATCCCAGCCAATTTACCAGCTGTTAGGATTTCTGGGAGTTGTAAACAAAACCATCTGAAAGCGCATGCTCTGGCATACAAATTTCTACGAATTTCGTTAGTACTTAAGTTACATTTCCGAAATTTTTGGGAATTTTTTTGTAAGTCTTTGATAGACTAATAAAAAAATCCCCCCCCCCCCCCATTTGATTTTAGAATCGCCATTTTTCGATTTGTTATCATGCCTATAATCTTTGCCTGGGATTCCATCTCTAAAGAAGACAGAAAATTTACTTACCCCCATCACATATTATTGGCTCCTACTGCCATTACCTCAACCATCGATGGAGGGGACAGAAAGCATTGTTCTTAAGGCAGACACAATTTTTTTCTATGGGTGCCTTTCCTTTTCCTCCTGATCTCCTTGCTCTCAAGGAGACAGAAGGCATACTTCTTAGGGCAAATACCATTTCTTTCTCTGGGCATCTTTCCTTTCCTTTCCCTCCTCTCCCTTCCCAAACTCCTTATTCTTAATCTCAGAAATCAGAAACCTACTAGGCGCTAGAACTTAGTGTAGTTGGGTTGTTTGTTGGGTTTTTTTTTTAAAGGAGAAAACAAAGTTAAAAAGCTAGCAGTAGCATAATTTTGAAAGACAAGATTATTATGAAGGAGAAATGACAGGAAAAACAAAGTTGTGACATCTTGAAGTTGGGGTATTCCTAAAAATTAATTTAAAATTTAAAATTGCCATGCTAGGCTCATGAAACAAAATTTTGAAAGAGAAATAGAGCATCAATGCTCGGTAGGACACCACCCATAGGAACGGCCTTAACTCGACATCACTGAAGCGATTCAACACAGGAAAATTTGACAGATTCCATTCTACATGTTTCCCCCCATGTTCTCCTGTTTCCACACATCCCTCACCCATTTCCCTACACTTCAGAGATAGTTCACAGATGAAGCAGCATGGACAAGAGGCGGAAGTTCCCTTGCATCATACAATGGGATCCATGTTGCTTTATCAATGAACTGTGGAAATGGAAGGAACTTGCATGTGATGAAGTCCTTAGGTATGGTAGTCTAAAGAAGCCTGCAGATTAAGCATGGAAACTAAATTTCAGTAGCCAGAAATCCTCACTATGAAACAGACACTGTCTTTTGAGAATCAAAATAACCAACCTTATTATAGAAACGTCATCCTAAAATACAAAATTACTTGGGGCGCTCTGGGCTGAGACAAGATGAGAGAAAGTGGTGGTGGGGAAATCTTTAAAGGTACTAGTTTGTATTACAAAGCTGTTGGAATAAGTAGAAAAGTGGGAAACAGACTGCAGATCAAACAAATAATCAAATCCAGTGACTATGGTTCTCTCTGAAACATTCGTGATGTCTGAATGTCTACCTCTGCCCAGAAATGTTGTCATCTAAGTTTATCAGGCGATGATTGTCCCAGACCCTGAGATTTCTGCACCAAAATCTTGAGACTTGGAGATGACTCTTCATTATGTCAAAGAAGCAAGCTTTGGTGGTACTACAAGGGGAAACCTCTCATGATATCATAAAGAACAATACAGTAAGCAGTAAGCCTGGTTGCATGGGCCAGTGTTTTTTCAACCTTTTTTGAGCTGCGGCACATTTTTTACATTTACAAAATCCTGGGGCACACCACCAACCAAAATGACACAAAATGACACTCTAACATAGTAATACGTTAATATGTTTTTAAATGTATTTATACACTCAGTATGAAACCTGGGCCTGTTTCGATGAACACAACATAGATATCCTGCTAGGAATGGCAGAAAGACACACACAAAGGTCTTGCTCAACAGCTGTCAGTCTCTGTGTTTAGTTTTTATCGCAGTCAAGCTAGAGAATCTCATCTCACACAGATATGTCCGCGCGCCAGTGATGAAGCGAAGCCAGGTCTGAACTTAGAAAGTTCTTTTATTGATTAAGTGAGCAAAGTAAAGCATTCTCAATTCAGCAGTCTGCACCTCACAGCAGGATCAGCATGGCGACTGACTCAAACAGCTCAGCGTCTCCCTTATCAGTATGTTTACACAGCTGAAGGTCAAAACAGTGCTGGACACCACTTGTGCTGTTTTAACTCTATAAATGCCTGGTTACACAACACAGCATCTTATACAATGGTTGAATTGCAGAAACATTTGAAAATCACACACTGACAAGATATGTGGTTGAAAATGGGAGCAATGTCAATATAGACCAACAGAAAATACTGGAAGGGTTTGGTGGGCATTAACCTTGAGTTTTGGAGTTGTAGTTCACCGACAACCAGAGAGCACTGTGTACTCAAACAGTGTTGGATCAGGACCAAACTTGGTATGAATACTCAATATGCCCAAATGTGAACACAGATGGAGTTTGGGGTAAATAGACCTTGACATTTGGGAGTTACAGTTTCTGGGATTTATAGTTAACATACAATCAAAGAGCATCCTGAACTCTTGCAACAATGGAATTGAACCAAACTTGGCATATTGAACTCTCATTACCAACAGAAAGTACTGAAAGGGTTTGCTTGGGAACTGACCTTGAGTTTAGAAGTTGTAGTTCACCTACACCCAGAGAGCACTGTGGACTGATGTTGGAAGGAGGCTCACCACTTTAAGGTCCCTAAAACAGGCATGGAAAAAGTGCTTTGGACTTCAACTCCCACCATTCCTAACAGCCTGAGGCCCTTTCCTGCTTAAGTGGCTGAGGGGGGGAAAGGAAAAGGGCCTGAGGCTGCTAGGAATGGTGGGAGTTGGAGTCCAAAACACCTGGAAGGTCCAAGTTTGACCATGCCAGCTTTCAACAGAGACCTCTTCCTCCCCCTTCATGCCCTTCATGGGAGGAAGACAGGACCCATGTGGGTGCCACTGTGCAGACTTGCCCCACGTCTTCCTCCCCCTCCCCTCCTGAACACGCTTACGCTGCCCCCTCGAATCAAAATAGCAGCAGCGTGAGCAAAGCGAACAGAGTGAGGCTGGGAAGAAGGGAGCCCGAGTGAAGAAGAAAAAGTGTTCGGCAGGAGGGGGAAGAAAGGGTATTGGAGTTTCCAATTTCCCACGGCACACCTGATGATCGCTCATGGCACACTAGTGTACACCGGCTGGGAAACACTGGCATGGGCTATGCCCTTCAAATAAAATGTTTGTGAATTAGGACAATTTTACACACTTTCTCCCTTTGCCTCAGGGAGTGTAAAAGAGGGGTCAGGCCCTGAGATCTGGGAACATTACTCCCAAAATGCTAATGGGCTACTGTTTCTGCCATAGCTCTTTATCTTGCTGTTTTGAAAAGGAAACAGCCAAACCCTTGCCTGTCCAAATTTCAAGACAGCAGAGCAATGTGGTGCACTAGTTGCATATTTCCAATATGAAGAACAATGCACAAATTGTAATCTACTACATATATTTATTTATTTATTTATCGAATTTCTAGGCCGCCACTCCCGGGAGGCTCGGGGCGGCTCACAACAGGACAGGATACAATAAAAAACACAATTAAAATACATTCCACATTGTAAAATATCATGGGTTAAAACACAGTATGCTGTACGAGATACAAGCGCACAGCATGATGCAATAAAACACAACAGATCAACAAGTAAGCTGAAACACTGATGGCATCTTATTTATAGGGCAAAAGCCTGTTGAAAAAGAAATGTCTTACAAGACCGCCTGAAGGACATGAGGTCCTGGAGAGCTCGTGTCTCGGCTGGGAGAGCGTTCCACAGAGTTGGGGCAATCACAGAGAACGCTCTCCTGCAGGTTGTAGTCAGCCTGAGTGTCTTGGCAGAGGGAATTGCCAGCAAGTTGGTGTTTTCTGACCGGAGTGATCTCGTAGGGCAATATGGGGTAAGCCGGTCCCTCAGGTACATTGGCCCCAGGCAGGGGCAGTCCTACAAGATAGGCCAAGTAGGCGGCCGCCTAGGGCGCCATCTAGGAAGGGGGCGCCATCCTGGCCGCATGGGGCGCCATCCTGGCCCTGCCGATGTTCCTCAGACAGTGCTGCAGCTGCCTGCTTTTTGACCCCGGCCTTGTGCGCTCCGACGCCGCTTCTGGGCACGTGCGGAGGTTTTCACGCAGGCGCAGTTGCTCCGGAGCTGAAGTTGAGCGCAGGAGCAACTGCACATGTGCGAAAACCTCCGCGCATGCCCAGTAGCTCCCTTGCGCAGAAGCCTGTAAGCAAAGCACTCCCTATCGGGGAGGCAGGGAGTGCTCCCCCTCTCCCTTTGTCTCCGCCGCGCGCGCGCGCATTTGCAGGGAAGGAGAAAAGAATCAGTGAAGGAAGCGTAAGTGAAGGAATGAATGAAGGGCTTTCCTCCTCCTCCTCTGTGACTTCTTCTCTCCCTCCTTCCTTTCTTCGGCTCTATTTCTGTCTAGACCTGAGGGGCCTGAGGCTATGAGGAGTTGTGGGAGTTGGAGGCCAAAACACTTAGAAGGAGGGAGGGCGGGCCCAAGTTTGCCCAGGCCGCGCTGCCTGTATTCGACCTCATTTGAACATTTTGGCTGTTTTTCTATTTACATTTACATTGGGATCCTAATTTTGGACTTATGGGAGACTCCTATGAATTATGAGTCGGGTGATAGGTAATATATTCTGATTTTGATGCATTTACATTGCATTTCTTGTTGATTATTATACAGTTCTTCTTAATATTGTCATACAATATAATATAAATACAATATAACAATAGAATAATGATATATTTTATATTACATGTAATATTACAAACAATATTGCAGTATAGTGGTATTGTACAAAATAGTAATATATAATATTTTATTTTACTTTATTTTGGGTTATTTGAGTTTTATAGAAGTGAAAATATTTAATAAAGGAAATTTTATTTAAATAAATAATTTTATTATTTTATTATAATATAATAGAATGTTACATTATATTATAATGTCACTATATTATATCATA
The DNA here is from genome assembly GCA_030556195.1 of Anolis apletophallus. Taxonomy (NCBI): domain Eukaryota; kingdom Metazoa; phylum Chordata; class Lepidosauria; order Squamata; family Anolidae; genus Anolis; species Anolis apletophallus. Next base: position 78,081,078 of record JARBWK010000001.1, read on the forward strand.
ATTATATTGTAATGTAGTATAATATAATTATGATATAATATAGTATGAGTATGGTATAATATATTGTACAGTATATACATTGATACAATATAATATTACTAATGGTATTGTGATATTATAATTGTATATTTGTTTTACATGGGGGGCGGCAAAATAATGTTTTTTGGGGGGGGGGGCACCAAAATAATGTTCGCCTACCATTTAAAATTACCTTAGACCGCCCCTGGCCCCAGGCCATGTAAGGCCTTAAAGGTAAGTACCAGCACTTTGAAGGTGATCCGGTGCTCAATTGGAAGCCAGTGCAGATCCTGCAAGGTGGGTGTAATGTGACAACCTGCTGAGGTACCAGACAGGAGTCGGGTGGCAGTGTTCTGCACTAGCTTGAGCTTCCGGGTCACAGACAGAGGAAGGCCAACGTAGAGGGCGTTACAGTAGTACAGTCTCGAGATGACCGTGGCTTGGATCACCGTGGCCAGGTCATCCCGAGATAGATAGGGGGCCAGCCGCCTTGCCTGTCTTAGATGGAAAAAAGCTGTTTTACTGGTCATGGATATTTGGGTCTCCATGGTCAGTTGGGAGTCCAAGTGAACTCCCAGGCTCTTTACAGAAGGCGATGGGCATAACACCACACCGTCCAGGGTCGGAAGCTGGACATCCCCATCACCCGGGCGGCCTAGCCACAAGATCTCCGTCTTTGTTGGATTCACCTTCAACCTACTGGCACGCAGCCATCCAGTAACAGCCTCAAGGCAGCGTTGGAAATTATCAGGTACGGATCCAGGCCTGCCCTCCATCCTCAGAGTGAGCTGAGTGTCATCAGCGTACTGGTGGCACTCCAGCCCAAAACACAGCACCAACTGTGCAAGTGGCTGCATGTAGATGTTAAATAACAGAGGGGAGAGAATGGCCCCCTGAGGGACTCCGCAAACTAAAGGGAGCCCTCAGAGACCACCTCTCCCCTCACTCGCTGAAGCCGATGGTGGAGGAAAGAGGTCAGCCATTTTAGGGCTGTCCCCCTCACTCCAGCCATGGCAAGGCGGTGGGTCAAAAGATTGTAATCAACTGTGTCAAACGCTGCTGTGAGGTCCAATAACACAAGCAGTGCAGACCCGCCTTGGTCAAGCTGGCAGCAGAGTTGGTCTGTGATGGTGTCCCACAGTTCAGCTAAATGATGGCACCAAATGCTCAACTGTCCTAATTTGGCAAGGACAACCTCAATTAATCCTCTGCCATCCCACTTTTTCAACTGCTTTTTAAAATGTTCTAGATTGGCTCTCTTCATCCCACTTTCCCTCTTTCTCTTTGCCTTAGTTTAATTGCTGAAAACGGATTTCAGGGGTGGAAATTAAGCCTTCCCTACAGACTCAGGCAAAAGCAAACTGATGCAGATCTTCTTGCTTGTATGCTTTTCTTTGTTAGCAACTTTTCCCATCTTGAGATGTTGATGTTGCTTGGCCACACATTCCCCACTGTGGGACCAGTGAATCAACATGGAGATGCCTAGTACTCTATGCGACTGTCAATCCACCATTGCAAATATTGTCAGATGTACTGCCCACAGAGGTTCATGCTACATGAGTGGAACTATCAAGGGCATGCTCCTGGGTTCCCAAAACCTAGAGCTACTCCTATCTATGAAGCTTTAATTATATTAATTAATGTAATTTGATGCCCTGAGGATAGGCACTTGGTTCCCCACCGAGAGAAAGAGGGCCACACTCTGATTATGCTGGACTCTGTTGATGTTGCTGGACTAGGAAGATATAACTGAAACCAGAACAGCATTACACAGGACTATGAAAATATTTGAAACTGAAATCCCACATGACTATGTTATAAGCAACAACAACAACAGCAATAGAATGCACATGGTTTCAAATGCATTGTTTACACCACATATTAAAAACCAGATTTATTGACATACCCTTTCTCTGGAAACCCTAGGAACTGTACTTCAATGACAAAGTAAGCAACTGGTCCTTTTCCAAATGTTGTTGAATTACAACTCCCATAAGCCCTTATCTGCCTTGTCAATAACAGTCAAGGATCATTGAAAGTGTAGTCTGGCAATATCTGGAAGGCCATAGTTATCTAGTTTTATTCTATGAAAGGATTTTGGAATTTCATACGGTAACAACAACAAAATCTTGACACTTCTCTCAAACTATATTCATTGGGATTCCAAGAAGAAATCCATAACAATGAAACTAGTATAAAATCAATATTTGTTTACATTATACAGTAGAAAGGACTGTGGCAGCAACACAGCAGTTCAATATTCTGTTTGGAAATGAACACATGGTTGCTCTAAATAAGCATTTAGCAGCAATGCTGGTGCTTAACATATTTTGTGTTTTTTTGCAAAACATAAATATGATCCCCCCCCCCCAAGTATATTCACCAGTTCAATAAAGGGGGGGGGGACAAAAGTCCATTCTAAATGTATGCAGTGCATATGTCATGTCATGTGTAAATTTTGGTTTTGGTTTTACTAGCCATCCTCAAACAGTCCAGGATTTTAACCTACCTATAATTACATAACATAAATCAGATGAAAATTGAGAGCAGATGTTACATAGCAATAGTAGCCAGGATTATCATGCTTAGGTTAGACTTTCATGGAAAATACCCTCAGCAGGCTTTGAAGGATGGTTTACGTATAGAGTAATGTGGCTACTTAAAAAAGAATATTTATGTCTTGGTCTCTTTTATTACAAGTGGTAACTCATCCTGTCAGTCTCATTTCAGATGAGTCAGACTAAATTTACAGATGATTTGGCAAGAGAAACATTTTCCACTAACAGATCATTTGTAATCGTCTGCATCCCTTGAACATAACCTTTTAACAACTTCTTCTTTTTACAGTTCACAAAAGCCCATCCAGTTTAAAGAGATCATTTTACATTTTTTTTCCATACCAAATGCTGATAGTTCCTTTTCAGTGGGAAGTGGTCAGATTTTGCTCAACTAGAAGTAATCAGCATTCATGAAGGCCATGAAAGAGTCAAGTCAATCCCAGCAGGACTGAATGAGAGTGTAAAAGAAGGCATAAAAGGCAAGGAACCCTCCTTTATAGAGTTGGGAGAAGTGTGAGAAAAGTATTGAAAACTGAAGGTGAGACTTCAGAGACATTAAATGAGAACTTTACATGAGGGAGGAGGAGAGGGAGGAAGGGAGAGAGAGAGAGAGAGATTATGTATAGAATGTAGAAGTATGACTGCTCTTTGCCATGGAGCTCAGCTCTAGAGTTGTCCTCCATCAAAAACCTGTTTAGCCCCTTCGCTTTCAGCTTTCTGAATGGCCAAACTATCAGTACTTCTCAGGACATTCTTTCTCATTAGTTTAATCCTTCCCTGTTTGGACTTCAGTAACCTAAGGCTGGTGTTTTACTATGCCTGCTCTGGTGTTACTTACTCGATGATAAGCAGTTTCCAAAAGACAGGTATGCTTGTCTGTCACAGCAAAACCAGCAAGAAATATTCTGGCATCTCAAAGAGGAACACTTTTATGTAGCTTACATTTCCATAGACAGTGATCTGATCCAATGCACCTGGTGAAGTAGACTCCTCTCCATGAAACCCATGTTAAATAAAACTTTAAAATAACCATAAAAGCCTTTATTATCTCATTGCATGTGTCTTGTTCTTCAAAGTATAATAGCATTAGAAGGGACTACCATCGGGTCTCTTCCCTACACAATTAAAAGCATGTCTGAAAAATGGCAATTCACCCTTGGAGGACAAGATCTCCAGTGCAGGAGACATGTCCTCCAAGGCTGTCAATTTCATGTTTCAAACTGTCCTTACAATTAGGAAGTACTTTCTACAGTTTAAGTAGAACCGCGTTTCTTGTAATTTGAATTTCGTGGTTTGGATTCTAGTCTCTGATGTAGCAAAAAGTAAATTTGCCCTATTTGTTCCATGGCATTGCTTCAGATATATAAAGATGTCTTTCTTTCTACAGGAAAATGTAACCAGCTCCCTAAGCTGATTTGATTTCAGGAATGAGAGATGGCATGTTTCTTAGAAGACTGAAAAGTGATGAAAAGCCAGTGGCAGATCGAACTCTTGTCCTGTCCCCCCCCCCCCAGCTCTTCTTCATTTCATGCCTTGCCAACGGTCCCAGTCTATAAGGTCCTTTCCCATTTTGTAACCATGATGCCTCAGTCAGATTGCCAAGACCCCTCCACCTTATAACACAGTGCTGTCCATCTCTAACCGGCCAAGGGCCGGACTTGAGGTCACTGATGACCTGGGGGGCCGTTCGGCCCCGCCCCAGGCCCCGCCCCAGGCCCCTCCCCAGCCCCGCCCCCAGCCCCCCTCCTAAGCTGTCATTCTCCCTCCTCCTCCTCTTTCTCCGGCGCCGCGGCGCATGGGACACCAGCGGCGCCGGGAAGGAGGAGGAGGCCCACCTCCGCACCCTCCCGCCCTTCCTGGCGCAGCCGGTGTCCCGTGCGCTGCGGCGCCGGGAAAAAGGAGGAGGAGGAGGAGAGAAAGGAGAAGGCAATCAGCTGACTGCCTTCTCCTTTCTCCCTCTTTCCCCCGCGCGCAGGCGCCCAGCATCCCCGCTACAAGACGGGGAAAGAGAGAGAACGGAGAAGGCAATCAGCTGACTGCCTTCTCCTTTCTCCCTCTTTCCCGCGCGCGCGCCGGCGCCCAGGATCCCCGCGCGCACGGGGAAAGAGAGAGAACGGAGAAGGCAATCAGCTGACTGCCTTCTCCTTTCTCCCTCTTTCCCCGCGCGCGCGCCGGCGCCCAGGATCCCCGCGCGCGCGGGGAAAGAGAGAGAAAGGAGAAGGCAATCAGCTGACTGCCTTCTCCTTTCTCCCTCTTTCCCGCGCGCGCGCTGGCGCCCAAGGTCCCCGCGCGCACGACGGGAAAAGAGAGAACGGAGAAGGCAATCAGCTGACTGCCTTCTCCTTCGTCCCTCTTTCCCCGCGTGCGCGCCCTTGCCCCGATCCCGAGCGCCGGTGCGGGGAGGGGAAGGAGGAGGGGCGAAGGAGGAAGAAGGCAGCCAGCTGACTTCCTCCTCCTTTGGCCCTCCCTCCTCCCTCGCGGACGCGCCGCGGCTCCAATCGCGAGCTGCGGTGCAGGGAGGGGAAGGAGGAAGGGCGAAGGAGGAGGAGCCAGCGCACTTCTTCCTCCCTGCCCCGCCTCCCCCCCCCGGCCGCCATTTTTAAAAAAAAATAGATTTTAAAAAAATGGCGGCCGGGGGCATAGCAGGGGCCGTGTCCAACAGGCTGGGGGGCCGTGTGCGGCCCCCGGGCCGCCAGTTGGACAGCCCTGTTATAACACATTGAAGCTGATTTTAGCAGCACCAATGAACAGCAGTGTGGATTGATCTCTTGTGCTTCTGATTTTCTAGACTGCTTCCCTCTCTACTTTTTTTGAGCAGAGAAGGAGGATGTTGAAGTTCTGGAAATGAAAACATCCATATATGGAAATTTCAGCTTGCTGACATTACCTAAATAAAAAAAGTTTTAATTAAAGTTTGTGAGAAAGAGTGGCCACAGGAGATAAAGAACATATTTGACTGTTTATTGTGGTATATTTAAGTTGGCTTTTCCAAGAAAGGGATATCAAGGAAGATAAAAAGGAAGTGAATAGGATTCTGTGTTACCAGGTTTTCAGTCCTACCAGCACACAGATTTAACCTACTGCACCATAAGGGGCTCTATGGATGAATCCATGGATATAGAACAGGGTCCCCCAAACTATAGCTCGTGGACCAGATGTGGCCCTCCAAGGTTACTTCCCCAGTACCCACTCTAAACTTTATTCTTAGAGTTGCCCTCTGAAATGAAAGTACACAACAACAGTATACTGATGACCCATTTTGGCCGAAACTCAAAATACTGATAGTTAAGGCCCACTAAACACAATGTGATTTCAGACCAGCACATTTGAAAAGCCATTTGCTCCCAAATAGCTGACTTGGGCCCCTTTTACACTGCTGTATACTCTAGAACAGGGGTGCTCATTAGTTAGTTCACGATCTACTGGTAGATTGTGTAGGTGTAGGGCAGGGCTGTCCAACTGGCGGCCCAGGGGCCGTATAAGGCCCCCCAGCCACTTCCCTGCAGCCCCCTAAGCTTTTTAATAAAATAAATAAATTAAATAATAATATTTAACAAAATTACCCACTTCTGGGTTCTGGAGCAAGTATCGTGAGACTACGGAAGCCACACGGGATTTCGCTCTCAACGCGAGATCACACCTGCGTTGAGAACGAAATCCCATGTGGCTTCTGTAGTCTCGCGATACTCCTGTTGCCGAAATCTCGGCTACTTAATCCCTGCGGCCCACGCAGACGCGATTTGGACCTTCTTGGCTGCTGCCTCGGTTGGTCGTCGCCTCTGCTCGTGGTCTGGCTACTCCTGGATCCTGCGCGTTTGGGAAGGTAGGCTAACCTTTATGTTATTATTATGTAATTGTGTATGGATGCCCCTTATGTATTCCCTCCCTGCATTTCCCCTTAGTAAAAGATTATATTTGATTGTATGGATGCCCCTTATGAATTGTAAGCAAATTGGAGCCGGGGGAGAGCCGGGGCGGGGGCGGAGCCGGGGCGGGGGCGGAGCTGGGGGCAGGGGCAGACCCTGTGGCCCCCCAGGTCATCAGTAACCGGAATTCAGGCCCCTGGGCCGGTAGAAGTTGGACAGCCCTGGTGTAGGGCATCCTGGTAGATCACTGGCAGGGCGGGAGGAAGGCTCAGTCAATTTGTCCAGTAGTAAGAAATCAGTTTGTGTGTGCCAACTTTAAAATAGGATGTGTGGAAGGGCCGTGGGTTATCTGATGTCTTTTCCACACAGTTGAATAAAATCCCATGTTATCTGCTTTGAATCAGATTATATGGCAGTGTGGATTCAGAAAGCCCAGTTCAAAGCAGATATTGTGTTATATGTTTCACATTTTTGTAGTGGGTAGGTAGATCATTTTGACTTGGTTGTTTTATAAGTAGCTCGCATGCTGAAAAAGTGCGAGCACCCCTGCTCTAGTATATCAAAGCAGATAATCCACATTATTTGTTAAACTGGATTATATGAGTTCACACTGCCACACAATCCAGTTCAAATCAGATAATCTGGATTTTATATGGCAGTGTAGAAGGGACCTTGGGTTCCCATATCAGTTTAAAGATGTGGGTGGGGTATTCTGCACATCTGGACATTTACCATAAACAGAATTCATTCCTGTACACACACTCTCCTGGAGTAATGTTCACTGTTATAAATTGAAGTAACTTCTAAGTAGAGAAATACTTAATTAGTGATGAAAATTACAGGCCAACAGAGACAAGCTATGGCCAAGATCCTGCATCATTGGTCATATCAAAGATACTATCAGAGCTTCATTGTCATAGCTGCAATGTCTTCTTCCCATTGTCCGGCGGGGTGGGGGCTTACCCTTTTCAACCTGGAAGCATCCCAACCAAAATATTACCATATTACCAAGGTACTGAAAAATAACATCTGCAGCACCCTCTTGGTCACAGAGTATGCTGAAAAAAAGCATCTGGAGAAACCTCTTGGGGTCTTACCACAATTGCTTGTCTTTTGAATGTGGCATGTGCAGACATCATTTTTAATGCCCTAATTAGCAGCACCTTTAATTGGGGCATTGCCTGGTGGAAAAGGTAAGTTTTTGAGGTCACATTGGGTTATTAGCAACAGTAAAGGTGATTCACAAAGGTTATGAGATTGTAAATCCAGTTTATGAACTCATAACTACTGAACAGGATGCCAAGTTATGTGCATGAGAATTAAAATCTGTTGAAGAGCTCTGAGAAATGTAAGAGCCCCAGTGTAAGGATATAATTCTAAATGCAGTTACTCCAATGTGGATTGCACTGACCAAAAAATAACTTAAAAAGAAAAAAAGCAATATATAGTGATTAGGCATGAGAAAAAAGTTATGAAAATTAAATGATTCGGAAGGGATTCGTAAGAAATGCTACTTTTGAGTATTTCCGCATCTGGAACGCCAACCAGGAAGTGGACTTTCTTTATAGAACTTCGGGGACCAGGATTTTCTTAAGTATCGTAATTAGGTCGTAAGGGGGGGGGGCACCCTCCTTCTCTCTCACCACCCTCCTACCTCCCTTGCCAATAAGTATTATGGCAAGGCAAGCCCTAAACTCGCTCCTTCTTTCGGCTGGAAGCCTGGAAAAATGTAAACAGAGAGGTTTACTCAAAAGTAAATCTGCAAAGGAAGTAAACAGAGAGGTTTACTCATGAGTAAATCTGCAAAGGAGAGCACTTTGGATGAAGTGCCCTCCTTTGTGGATTTACTCTTGAGTAAACCTCTCTGTTTACATTTTTCCAGGATTCCCTGCCCCTCCTGCCTGCCAGGATCTAAAGCATCAAAGAGTATTGGGGTAGTTGCACACAACACGTGTGAAACCAACCTAATGTATAATAGAATGAATGCTAACTTATAGAATAAGTGCCTAATATTATAAGTAATCCAACTGGTCATATACCTACATTCCATGCACATGCAATAATACAGCAGTAATAACAATGGGTATAAGAAGAGGTAAAATTCAAACCGAAGTATTCTGACTCTGGTCCCTCCTCAAGCGGTGCAAACTGCAAACGGCTCTTCTCTATGAGCCCGGGAGGCAGCCTCTCCCGGGAAAAGCCTGGGCACAGCGTTTGCTGCCTGCGTGCAGATACATATTCTTTGGGGGAGGATTTGCTGCAGAATCCCGGGCTCATAGAGAAGAGCCCGTTTGCACCACTTGAGGAGGGACCAGAGTTAGAATACTTCGGTTTGAATTTTACCTCTTCTTATACCCATTGTTATTACTGCTGTATTATTGCATGTGCATGGAATGTAGGTATATGACCAGTTGGATTACTTATAATATTTAGGCACTTACTCTATAAGTTAGCATTCATTCTATTATACATTAGGTTGGTTTCTCACAGGATCTAAAGCGTGCCAAGCCTTGATGCGCTTTAGATCCTGGCAGGGGAGGAGGAGTGGACGGGCCCTCCCTGCCTCTTCTGCGTGCCAGGATCTAAAGCCTTGAAGAGGCTTCATGATGGTCCAACTTCAGCCCTCCAGGTGTTTTGGACTTCAACTCCCACCATTCCTCACTTTTTTGCTGCTTCCAATAATAGAATACCCCCCTCCCTCCTTCCTATTTGGAGAGTCCCATCTAGAATTCAGTGTGATTTATTCAAGTTTTGGCCTACATCTCCCAGAAATCCCAGCCAATTTACCAGCTGTTGGGATTTCTGGGAGTTGTAAGGCCAAAAACATCTGGAATGCGCATGCGCTCTACGAACTACTAACGAATTTGTTAGTAATTACGTTACATTTTAGAAATTTTTGGAATTTTTTTGTAAGTCTTTCTATTACTAATAAAAAAAATCCCCCCCCCCCCAATTAGATTTTTGATTCCCTATTTTTGGGTTCTTGTAGCAACCCAGTTCTCGTTCGTGCCTGGAGGGCAGGGGGGAAGCACCGGGGGTCCCACTTGCATTGGAGCCAGCTGATTCTGAGGAGGATTTGGAGGGGCTGGAAGAAGGGGATTTTGAGGTAGCTGGGCCTTCTTCCCCCACAGAAAGCCTGGCCTGGGATGACGGCTGGCCTGATCCTTACGAGATGCAGGAAGGCCAGACGGAATTCGAAAGCAGTGATAGTGAAGATTATGAACGGCCGGGGGGGCGAGGTTCACAAGAAAGAATGTGGGAAAAGACCGAGGAGAGGCCGGGAAGCAGATGGGGAGTTCGACTCTCACGAAGATAGGGAACCAGGTGCTGGGAGGCAAGGTCGAACCTTTGATAGGAGATGGAGCATTGAGGCTAGCAGGAGGGGCTGGTTCCACAGCCTAGACCGGCCGAGGTCCCGCAGCACAGATTGGAGGAGGAGAAGCCTAGAGCGTCGGGGGCCTCGCCAAGGGGATTAAGTATAGGATCCGTGGGAACGGATCCTCAGTACCTCGGCCACGGCTATCCTATGCAGACGTGTAGCGAGCCAAGACCACGTAGCTAAGTTTGGGCTAGTGGCCTGCCAAGGAGTGCCTTGGATCTTGCAACTTTGCTTTGTTCCCTGATTCGCTTGTGTTGAGCAGAGCCCTGCCAAGTCTTTGGAAACTTCCATGCCAAGTTTGCTTTTGGACATTACCTTTTAGCTTTTGGATTACTTTTGATACTTTTATGGACAATTGCCTTTTCAACTGTTTCTTATTCTTCAATAAAGTAGTTAGCTGATTATCGTCTCTGTGTGTGTGATTAAGGGGCCGGCCAAGGTCTTGCATCGTGACAGTTCTAAACCATGCCTAATAGTGATACAACCTAGCAATTTGAAAACATGCAAATGTGAATAGATCAATAGGTACCGCTCTGGCGGGAAGGTAACGGCGCTCCATGCAGTCATGCTGGCCATATGACCTTGGAGGTGTCTACGGATAATGCTGGCTCTTCGGCTTAGAAATGGAGATGAGCACCAACCTCCAGAGTCGGACATGACTGGACTTAATGTCAGGGGAAAACCTTTACCTTACCTTACCTTTACAGGACAGCATGTAGCAAATCCAGTTTCAGCACTCCCACTATGAACAGAAAGAGATTTCATAGTTAGCACTCTTATTTGAGAGATGTCTTACATTGATTCGCCAGTCTGCCATTTTACCCACCTAACAAAACAGTAATTTTCCCAAAAAGCTATGAACCAATGGCAAATGGTCCAGCCCTAGAAGATACTACTTTGTGATGCTACTGACCTTAATATTACTGATCTTCTAGCAAATGTAGCAGTATAATCTGCCTAACTACAACACCCAGGAGCGTCCCAAAGCAGGAACGCCCTGAAGAAGCGTGTTTTCCACGTGAAACGGCGAACAACAGGACGTCTACACCCAGACAGCCGTAGGCGTGTCTCCAGCTTCCTGACCATCTGGTCGTGACGCCGGCTCCTCAGTTTACTCATACTGGGACCCGTGAGTTTATGTGTCCCTAAAGAACTGAATGTGTATGACTTTAAGGCACTCTAAGCTCCACAGGACTTTCCTTTCATTGGGGAGACATTGCCTTGTCATTTGGACTAGAATTACTTACCAGTATTAATGCTTGTTATCAATATGTATATGTGAATGTATGATGATATATATTTTGTAAAATGAAATGAAATGAAGATTATTGACATTTATGATATACCCAGTGTATCTGCTCGTGAGTTTGGATTACCAGTCTCTTTGTGAGCATAGTATTCAGTTGCCTTTTCAAACGTAGCCTGCTTCCTAGATAGGGTCTTAAATTCTGACAGCTCATTTACCTATCAGAGCTCTTCTGGCAGATTGTTCCACAGTCTTGGGGTAGAAAGATCCTTTTGATGGAAAGGTCCTCTGGATGACAATTGCCAGTTGAGTTTTGGCTGGTTGGAGTAGCTGCCTCGAATGGACCTAAGTGTCCAGGGTGGATTGTATGGGAGAAGGTAATTCTGAAAGTAACCTGGACACAATCCATGTAAGGCTTTAATGGTCAAAATCAATACTTTGTAATTTGCCTAGAAATTAATTGGCAGTCAGTGAAGTGACTATGATACATGCGTAATATGCTCACTCCTGGATGTTCCTGTAACTAGTCTGGCTGTTGTGTTTTGAACTAATTGTAGTTGCCAAACTTGGTACAGAGCATTGCAGAAGTCCAGCCTTGAAGTTACTTGTGCTTGCACTACTGTCTTTAGGTATCCTTGTAGTGATTACTAAAGTTCCTTTGAATTCTTAGCCTAAGGTAGCCCATCTGAACTCCAACTTGCTGGCATTTAGGAAAAGTGGTAAGTGATGAAGATGATAATAAATTGCACTTAAATAAAACTTGTAGCCCATAGTACCATATGTAGAGAGTAGAAGGCATGTTTCCCTAACCTCCTCTAACTTCTGAAGATGACATTGAAGGCAGATTCGGATAATAATTTCTCCAGTCTATATTTTGTGCTTCTCTTGCAGGACTCCTCGTATTTAAGGATGTTGGAGGGAAGAGAAACAGAGACAGAGAGAGAAGAGAGAGGAGAGAAGAAATAGTAGACAGAAGGAAAAATGTTACCAGGTTAATGAGGGAACTGAAGTAGTTCTTTTTAAAAAAAAATTTTTTTATTGTTTTATCATTGTGAACACAATATTATACAATGTCTATTTACAGCAGATTCATGTTATTCATTTCTAGCTACAATACTTCAATCTTTAGCATCTGCCATTATGTTTTCCTTATACATTTTTGTATCCCTCACCACTGTGCTCCCCTCCCCCCTCCCCCAAGCCATTGCTTTTACATATCATTCATCCAAAATTTCATTTCTTCTTGTGGAGGTAACTTTCCTTCTTCCTTTTCTAATCCTTTTTCAACTGAAGTAGTTCTAACACACATGAAGCTGAATATTTTCTGCAAGCTATAAATAAGGAACAATATGGATTTCAATATATTCTATAGCTGAGAACAGAAAAACTTGATGGCAAAGTTATGAAGAAAGTAGCAGGATACAGACTGAATTGCAAACTGATGGTTGTTATTCTTGGCTTTGGTCAGTAATGAAGAACTTTCCATTATACAATTTGCTAAACAGCCCAAATCCCATGGTAACTGCCTCGCATTGCTCCTCCTCTCATATACTGTGTACATTTTTGTTTGGCAGCAACCGTTTGAGATAGAACACAGTGCTTGGGATCACTTCCTTCAAGAGTATGGAGGCCAACTTTATTCTCACATTAACCATGTAGAGTACAGAAAAAACCCCAGCATAAGTCCATTCAACATATGAATGTTATTTTTTGCTAGAAAAATAATGTAAGGGTGAATGAAGATAGACAAAACATCACAAAGAAACCTCAGACTGCCTTGAAATTATCATCATTATGTGATATGAATTAATTTTAAACAATACTGTGGAAACATCTACTTGCCCTATTGCTACCAAGATTCTACTTGCTACTTGATTCTACTCACTGTCACCTAAGGAGCTTTTCCAAGTGTCTTCATGGTTCCTGTGTGAGAGACCTTAACCCTTTAATCCTATCACTGGCAGTGGCTGGCTATAATACTGTCAATAATCAGGCAGCTACTATGCTCTATGATGTTTTGGCTCTGTGATTCTCTATCTCAATGCATCAGTAGTCACCAAATATGCCAGTTAGAAGTAAACATCTGCTGCCACTCTATGCATAATTGATAATCCCCTTACTATGGCATGATGATTTGAATGTTCTACTAGAAGTCTTTGAGACCTGAATTAAAATTCTTGCACAACCCTGGAAACCTTGACCAAGGGCCCATCCAGACAAGGCCCATAATTCCAGTTTTGCCGAAGGTGTTGAAATGACATCTCCAGTAAAACCAAAATAATTTGATACTCCATTAGACCTGTGTCTTCCTGAAAGATCCAGGTCTAATGGAGTATGGCCCCTGTGGGGACTGACCCCTGGGTAGTCCTGGGACTACCCAGGGGTCGTTTTGCACACCCCAATTAGCTTCTTCAGGCCCCATGGGTCTGGAAATGCAAGGAGGGAACCCACCCCCTCCCCAAATACCCCTCAAAACCTTTAAAAGAAAAACTCAGCTGCCATTAGGCCATTAGGACAAAGTTGTGGCACCCTAGTCAATGTTGTACATCTTTTCACAAGAAGAGCAATCAGGAACAGCCATGTATATCCTAGGAACAGCACCCTGTTGTTTTATGCCACAAGTACACAACCAAATCTACCTGGATATATGGCCAGGTAGTCCAGCATTAAAAAGTATCAATAATGACAAAGTTCTGTTCCTGGCTTGAAAGTGTGTGTTCTGGCCCAGCTTACCTGTCCGAACAGATCTCACCCTATGAACCATCTTGGAGTTTAAGATCATCTGGGAAGGCCCTGCTCTTGGTCCCGCCTTCTTTGCAGGTGTGACTGGCGAGGACGAGAGACAGGGCCTTCTCTGTGATGGCTCTTCGATTGTGGAATTCCCTCCCCAGGGATATTAAATCGGCCCCCTCCCACCTGACCTTGCGTAAAAAAGTGAATATGTGGCTCTTTGATCAAGCCTTTGGAGAACTGGTGCAATAGACAGATATAGAATTACGTGTAAGGACTACTGGAATGGCCTAGATTACGATTACAAACAGCATGATTTAACAGTGGTGATATTGGTTTAAATGTTTTTAAATGTTTTGATGTATTTATAGTAAAGGTAAAGGTTTTCCCCTAACATTAAGTCCAGTTGTGTCTGACTCTGGGGGTTGTTGCTCATCTCCATTTCTTAGCTGAAGAGCCAGCATTGTCCATAGACACCTCCAAGGTCATGTTGCCAGCATGACTTCATGGAGAGCTGTTACCTTCCCACCGGAGTGGTCCTTATTGATCTACTCACATTTGCATGCTTTCGAACTGCTAGGTTGTCAGAAGCTGGTACTAACAGCAGGAGCTCACGCCACTTTCTGGATTTGAACCTGTGACCTTTCGGTCAGCAAGTTCAGCAAGTTCAGCAGCTCAGCGCTTTAACCCACTGTGCCACTGGGGGCTTTATAACCCTATTTAAATGTTTGTTTTAATTTAACATTGTTTTAATGGCATCAAATAGTTGCCTATGTTCTTAAGCCACCATGAGTCCCCTTTGGGGTTGAGATGTCACAAATAACTAAATAAATAAATAAATTGTGCAGTGCTGACTTGGGAAGAAGTGGTCCTACCCCACAAACTTTGTTTATGTGGCAGACACTTCATGAAATGTCTGGAGGGCACAGTTTCTCTGGCCAGGACAAAGAATGGAACTTTTTCAGTGATATGCTGCAGTGATTCTCCACCTATCCGTATCTTGAGTTTAAAAAACTGCTGAACCTTCTGGCAGAAGTCCCATGGCAGTCATCTTGGGAGCCTCTAAATCTTGCAATAAAGCATTAAATCTGGATAACAGAGGCAGAAAACCCAGGACCAACAGGTCTGTATGTTTACCTCTTATGAAGTCCCAGGATCCCCCCCCCCTCTTGTTTTAAACCTGTGATTTAGTGCTGTCCAGAAGCGCCCTTAGTGAGAATGGGCTATTTTCTTGCCTTTTCTCCAAATCATAGCCTCCCATGTTGCTCAAGAACTGCTCACACAAGACATTTTCAGCCTGCAGTTTAGGTTTGGTGGTACATGAGGAGCTTCAAGAGAGAGTTCTAGTTCTACTAAACTTGGAAGAGGTTGCATCAGCTAAAGTGTCATATTATATGGTAGCCATAAAAACCAATGAGGCGTAAAGGTTTAATTAACTCTGTGATTCGGGATCATTTATTTCTATGACCCCCATCCCTCCCAGTATTCTCTGGCTATGATCTGAACCACATTTACTAGGAAATAAGTCCTGTTGAAATCAGTGGACCTTGCCTCCAAAAAAATATACACAGGGTTGGACAACCCACAGCCCCACACATCTCTTTTTGTTGCTCTCCTCTGGCTCACCCCTCCCCAAACTTCCAGATAATGTGATTGCCTTTTTAATTCACATAGTCCCTACTTTGTAGTAAAATAGAGATGTGGTTGCTTTGCTAGATTAGTCAAACTCCATTTATTTCCCACACATGATTTCCCATATTTCCTTATACATGTGATTTAATTTCCTCGCTTTCAATATGAATTAAGAAACAGCATGTCATCTCCAAGTTGGTCTGCCGGTTATTCCTGTGGTAAGCTAAGGGTAAATTTTATCCATTTCAAACAGTTGGATTGGCAAGCTTAAAGCTAAATCATGGCCCAATATGAATAACATACAGAGTTGGTCACCTACATTAACTATGTATGATGAGATCATTTCCAGTAAACTTCTGAAACACAGTAATGTGAGAAACATCTGGCTGATGTGTACTTGAATTTGATTTAAACTTGGAAACCTTGAATCGAAGGGGACCACACGTTTAACCTGACATTATGTTCTTTTCTGGAGGTTTCCATGCAATTGAGTCATTGGACATCAAAAGCTGGGAATGTCTCACATTTCTTAGTTCACGTTATTTACAATTCCCATTCTGTTTTAACATATTTCTTGAAGCAGACATTTTCTATTTTTGAACACTTGTAGCAAAATGAGCTGAAGCAATCTACTGCCAAAAGATGAAACATCAAAAGAACATGCACATATGCAGCAACTGGCAAAGAGTGGCATTTAAATTAAACTTGAAAAATTAATTAAACAATGAGCTTCTTGACTTATTATCATCTCTTGATGAACTCCCATGGGCTGAATAAATAGGTCATCCCATACTGTCTACCACAAATGCTTTGGGATTAAATCCAAGACTGGTTTTCCAACCACAGGGGGAAGATAAATTGGCCTTACCTCAACAGTAAACTAATTCGGTCACAGTTCAGAAAGATTCAGACTGTGTAATTCCCATAGGAAAATTAATTTTGAATTTCCACATTGAATGTGGAATAGGGCAAAGCTTCTGAATGAAACCTACTAGATATCTACCAGAAGCAGTGGCTTTTTAGATATGACACCAAATAGGAAATATTAAGTTAAGCAAACCAAAAACTCTTCTATACTGACACAAGATGTGGGCTCAATCTGGCATCCTGGACACCAGATCAGAGCCTGTATACATCCTTCCTTACAGAGATCTCTCAGCCTTCTTGGAGGTGACTGGGAGTCTATACTGCTTCACGTCCTAGAGGTCATTCCAGCTCTGACACACCATCTACCTGGTCTTCAGCACTCTGTCTGACATGCCACTGCGCTAATTTATTTATTTATGGCCAACGGCTCAGGGCGGCTCACAACAAATCCAAGCAAAACATAGTAAAAACAGAGCATATCATAAAACACAGTAAAACACAGTCAAAGTTAAAACATAATCAAAACCAGCATATAAGTCGCACATTAGGCATTGCGACAGCAGACAATAGAACAAGATGGCGAGGAAGACCACAGGTGAAGCTGGGAGTGGGGAAAGCTACCCCTTCCCATCTCATGTAGCATGGATATGCCCTGCCTGACATCAGAGAGAGCACCTAAGCACCAGGGCCATAGCCAGGGTGGGAGTGGGTGGAGAGTTAAGGATAAATAAAATAAATTTTAGCTGGTTAACCAGTTTTTTTGTTAACCTGACACCTTTTTGGGAAGGGGTTTGTAGCGACCCAGTTCTCTTTCGTGCCTGGAGGGCAGGGGGCAGCACCGGGGGTCCCACTTGCATTGGAGCCAGCTGATTCTGAGGAGGATTTGGAGGGGCTGGAAGAAGGGGATTTTGAGGTAGCTGGGCCTTCTTCCCCCACAGAAATCCTGGCCTGGGATGACGGCTGGCCTGATCCTTACGAGAGGCAGGAAGGCCAGACGGAATTCGAAAGCAGTGATAGTGAAGATTATGAACGGCCGGGGGGGGGGTTCACAAGAACGAATGTGGGACACAACCGAGGAGAGGCCCGGGAAGCAGATGGGGAGTTCGACTCTCACGAAGATAGGGAACCAGGTGCTGGGAGGCAAGGTCGAACCTTTGATAGGAGACAGAGCATTGAGGCTAGCAGGAGGGGCTGGTTCCACAGCCTAGACCGGCCGAGGTCCCGCAGCACAGATTGGAGGAGAAGCCTAGAGCGTCGGGGGCCTTGCCAAGGGGATTAGGTATAGGATCCGTGGGAACGGATCCTCAGGACCTCGGCAACGTCTATCCTATGCAGACGTGTAGCGAGCCAAGACCACGTAGCTAAGTTTGGGCTAGTGGCCTGCCAAGGAGTGCCTTGGATCTTGCAACCTTGCTTTGTTCCCTGATCCGCTTGCATTGAGCGGAGCCCTGCCAAGCCTTTGGAAACTTCCATGCCAAGTTTGCTTTTGGACATTACCTTTTACCTTTTGGATTACTTTTGATACTTTTATGGACAATTGCCTTTTCAACTGTTTCTTATTCTTCAATAAAGTAGTTAGCTGATTACCGTCTGTGTGTGTGTGATTAAGGGGCTGGGCAAGGTCTTGCATCGTGACAGGGTTGAATCCTTAATCCCACTCTCTCTGGCTATGGCCCTGCCAAGCACAAGCTATATGGGGTATCACGGCTGTGGGCAGCCATGACATGCAGGCGGGACAACAGACGACCGCAAAGAAGTGGGTTAAAATACATTGTGTTTCCCTGGAAAGAAGTGATTTAAAAGTGTGGTGCTTCCTTTGAAAGAATGTGTGGTAAAATATTTTACTTTTCTTGGATATGCAGAGGGCGAATCACATTAAGCCTGTGGATTTGGCGGTAAAGAAGCAATGGCTAATTAAAATAATTTTATTGCTCAGTGTCAGTCAACAGTGCAGACAGAAGAAAAGTTTGGATACTCCTTTCTCTGAGGCAGGGAGTGACTCAAGGGTGAGAGAGTGTGACTCACCAAAGACAACTTTTATTAATAACTAGTTCATGTACCCAGTGTTGTCTGAGTATGCATTTTTATGGTATTTATTAGAAATACTCATTGTCAGCATTATATTTTTTTACGATTACTAAGCTGTACAAACTTGAATGCATTTTTTGGGTTTCTTACTGCTTACATTTTGTTAATTAGCAAAGTAATTTTTCACATTAATGTGATTTCATAATAAATAAAAATCTTACATATCTAGTGTAATTAATTGATAGCAAGTGAAACTTCCCTTTTTACAATGAGATTTATTTGCATAATAGTTTATTCTTTAATTATACCTTTACTCTTTAATTATACCTTTAAGGTTTTAGAAACTTATCAGTTGTGCTTAAAGGTTTCACCTATTTTAAACCCCCCACTACTGTCATGTTGTGCAGGCCTGCTCTAGAGTGTCCCTTGATTTTGGGGTAAAATCAAATTAAGAACCAAAATCTCCAAATGCTTTCTGGAAGTCTTTGCATGTTGTGAAAATTGCCAACACAAGATTCATCGGTGAGTATGGTCTTGTCTTTTCATGTAGACCCAGTCTTATAGAATTTACACATAGTCAAAGTTCTCTGGGTTGTGAACAATGGGTTTCACTGAACTAAACTACATAGAAACAGGATATGGAGCCCAAAATCTTTAGAGGACCTTGAAATATGTAGATCTGTTTTGAGTGTTTGCTACACATCCATCCACACAACCAGAGCCCATGTGACATTGAGTTCTGCAAGTAAGACCTTCACCAGTATTTTAAAAAATGCAGAGATTTCTCATGGGCTACTTGAAATGGTCAAGCCAAGCTTGTAGTTGCATAAAGATAAATATTTTAGTAGAGATGTGTCTTCCTTTTGATAAACACTCTTAAAGTACCTCAGGGCACCTCATTCATTTGATTACTTAATTGTTCTATTTGTGATCAGTGAGTAGTAATGGTTGTTTTGCCAAGCCAAGGCACGGTCACCACACAGTCATCAGAAGATGAACACAATGGAAGTACATTTAAAACAGAGAAGAATTATTCAAATAACTTTCTCACAGACTTCATGAAGTTTTTATTGCCCCTGAGCCAACAATGCATGCCAGTGTCCGTTAAGCTTGTCAGGCAGAAGATCAAAATGAAGCATCGTAGTACACGGGCTGTTATTCTCTGTGGCTTTAGTCTTCTGAAATAAGGGGCATTCTTTAGTGTTGGCAGAAATGAGTAATCTCCACCTGATTAGGCAACCGTTTTTCACAAATATAAGGAACCTCTGGCAGTACTACTTTTGGCAGCTGTACAAACAGTGCTGGAAGGTGGTTTTAAAAGAACACACTATAAAAATCCTATGATGACTTGAAAATTATTCAGTATAGCACAGGGGATTTATTTATGTACTACATTCTTGTTTATGTATGCTTGTTTTCTGCTGCCCTGGAGACCAGGATGCGGAATAATGGCTTCAAACTACAAGAAAGGAGCAGGCCCTAGGCCAAAGGGTCTGCCTCCGCCCCTCCCCGCCCCCCGGCTCCGCCCCTCCCCGCCTCCTCGCCAGATTGAAGGAAGGAGGGCAGGGCGAGGAGGAGAAAGAGGCGCCCTCCCACCGGGCGTCCTGCGCGTCGGCCACTCATTTTCGGCGGGGCTGGCGCGACTCCTCTCTGCCTCCTCCCTGGTGTGGCATGGCGTCGCCAGGCAGGCAGGAGGAGGCGAAGCCGCGCCACCGCCCCTCCTCCCTTGCGTGGCGTGACGACGCAAGGGAGGAGGGCCGGCAGCGTGACTTCTCTCCGCCTCCTTCTCCCTGCCTGGCGACACCAAGCCACGGAGGCAGAGAGAAGCCGTGCTGCCGCCGCTCCTCCCTTGCGACGCCACGCCACACAAGGGAGGAGGGGCGGCGGTGCGGCTTCGCCTCCTCCTCCCTGCCTGGCCACGGCAAACCACGCCAGGGAGGAGGCAAAGAGGAGTCCCGCTGCCACCCCTCCTCCCTTGTGTCACGCCAGCCCCGCCAAAAAGGGGTGGGCGGCGCGCAGGACGCGCGGCACGAGGGCACCTCTTTCTCCTCCTCGACCCGCCCTCCTTCCTTCAATCCGGCGAGGAGGCGGGGAGGGGCGGAGCCGGGGGTGGGGAGGGGTGGAGTAAGGAGTGGAGCCGATCCTCCCTCCCTCCTAAAGCAGAGCTGAGGGGAGCAGAGCAAAGGGAGGGGGTGGCCGCGCATGCGCCCTATTTTTTGGTGAATTTTGGGGGGACTTTTTAAAAAAAAATTGGGGGTCCGGATCCGCTGCCCCCCCTCCAAACGTGCCGCCCGAAGCCATGGCCTCGGGTGGCCTTATGGGTAATCCGGGCCTGGAAAGGAGATTCCATCTGAACATTAGGAAGAACTTATTGACTGTTAGAGCAGTTAAGCAGTGGAACTCTCTGGCGCAGAGTGTGATGGAGGCTCCTTCTTTGGAGGCTTTTAAACAGAGGCTGGATGGCCATCTGTTGGGGTGCTTTGAATGCAATTTCCTGCTTCTTGACAGGGGGTTGGAATGGATGGCCCATGAGGTCTTTTCCAACTCTATGATTATATGATTCTATTTATATCCTGTTTTCCTCCCACAGTGTTAAGACCCAAATTCTAATAGTTGCAGCAACCCAGTAAGTTATGTTTACCAAGGAGGCAAAGGAGATGCATCAAACAGAATTGTGTGAGAATTTCAGCACAACTGTCTCCTATCTTAGGTAGACACATGAAGTTGAGAAGAGAGGGATTCTGTTCCAGAGCTGGCTTGCCACTCTGAACAATGTGGCAGGCCATATATCATGAGATTATGGAGTTGTCAAGCCCCTCCTCAATGCTGATTTTAGAATTCCCCAAACAGATGAAGGAATAGAACACCGTGCCTCTTTACACAAAGAAAGGCATGACCAGGACTTAGGAGGAACTCCCAGAAATGCAACCTGAATTATGTTCCTCTGCAACATATAGGCAAAAATTTGGCAAGGAGTTAAATGCACAAATGTGTATAAATCTGAAGTGTAGAGATGACATAGCCATAACCTTGCTTCTAAGTGGCATTGTACAGAATATACTGGGTCCTAAAGCCTTGTCTGTGCAGTGAAATGTTTCTCCCATGTGATTAATTTTTGCCTGTACCTTGAGGAAGCAAGTTTCCCAAAGTTTCCCAAAGGTGATTCCGCAGCCACAGTAATAGGGCAGGAGTTTGGCATAGGCATTTATTCTATATATAGATGTTTTTTTCTCAGTTGCATATTATAATACTCCAATATAATATAACAAAACAGAAAATGGAAAATATAAAAAACAGCAGCAGCAAAAACCAAATCACCCCAAAAGAAAGAACATTTTGGAAGATTTATGCCTCCTTGAATTTCAGTGAAAACAATGTACATTTAAATTAAAGAAGGCATATTTGATTTTCCAGATCTTCTTACTTACCATCAAGCATTTATTTTGCATTTATTTTTGGTCATCTACATTTAAAGTGAGTAGTCCACCATGATCAGTTCTGTAATCTTCATTACTGGTATCCTTATTTAACCAGACAACACTTGTTCTCATGATATAAAAAGGCAATACTTGGCCAGCAATTTCTCAGGTTAGAACTGTGTGGCAATTATTATCTCATCAACTATAGTTTAATCCATATGCTCACTGACTTTATGGATGAATCTGGATTTGAAGATTGGTAAAAACACATTTTTATGGAAGACATGGGCATATAATGGGATTGTTTGTTACTTTAAACCAAATACTTGCTGAGGACATTGAGTTTCTGGCTTTCTGAAATCTGCAACAACAGTTTAACTATCATCAATCAAGAAAACAGCAATTTTTGCAACGGAAACAATCCAGATTTGGCCCTATTGTACTTCTGTGCAATTTCTTTAATATTAGAAACATAAATTGAGACCGATGAAGTAAACCAAGAGTTGACGTTAACCACCACCCATGGGGATTGGTAAATACTGGACAAATGTAGTTTCAGGTTGCTTGAGATTTGCTATTAAAGGGTGTTAGCTGCCAAGAAATTCCAAAATAATTTGCACTAAAATAGCAATGAAAAATCCATTGCATCTACCCCTCAACCATAAGGATGGGAAATAAGATGAAAGGGAAAAGAAAACCTTGAGAGATGATGGCTCCACACAGTAGCATCATTCTTTACACATAGATTTACATTTATGGCAGAGCTTTCTATCAGGTGAGCATTAACTTACAATCAGAAGCATTACAGGTAGACTCAGGTTTTTCCATTGTAATAAATGTTCCCTTATCTATATAATAATGATGATGATAATTATTATTATTAAAATGGGAATAATAAAGGAGTTTTTAAGAGAATGAAAGGAAGGTGGGTATTTCATTTCTTTAAGCCTTGCAGGAAAGTTGTCATTGGCTATTAAATCTTAATGGCCTATTTCTCTCATTGCTCTGTAGATAGCAATCAGTTGAATCCAGTTGTCTCTAGGTATGGAGAAACACAGATACTGAAAAAACTGCCTTATACAGAGTCAGACCTTAGTAGTCCTACTGGAAGATCCCAAGCCTGGTCCCAAGTATTCCTGTAGTCTACCATCCAAGTACTAACCAGACATGACACTTCTCAGTTTCTAAGATTGGATGAGATCAGGGAAGTGTTATTTACAGCAAACTTGTTGAAATAATGACACCCCAAGTTAGCCATACCTGGGTTAAGCCATGTTAATGATTCACACTACGTCTATCCAGATCATAGTAAAAAAATGGATCCAACTTTGTATTTACTTTTATGGAAAGGAAGGAAAAGAGAATTTGTAAGATTCAGTTTGCCCAAGCTTCTACAAATAGAATTCTCTGCAGGACTAAAAACTCTTCTACAAATGGAAAGACAGTGTCACGTACTGACTACTCTCCCTCTCCTAAAGCAACTTGCTGCCCTCGTGTGCAACAGAAGATGTTGAGGCGTTGCTACCGTTGAAGTTATAGCTGCAAATCCAGGCAGCAAAATGTTTGTAGAAGGCTCCAGATTTCACCATTAAGTTGAAGCTATCAACACCTTAAGTCATGTACGCCCAACCTAGGACCCTCCAGATATTGGAGCGACATCACTATCAGCCCTGGCCAGCAAAGTGAAGGATGCTGCGCGTTGCGGTCCAACAATATACTTGGCCCACCTCTGCTCTACTTATGACACCAACCTTGTTCTCCTGTATAGATGTATGCTACGAAGTTTATAATACATTTGATAGTCTTAATTGGCGATGTTAGTTTTAAATGTTCCATATTCCTGATATAAGGCATGGCAGATTATTGAAAGAATAACTGAGATGTACTTTTGACCCCAGAATGAAAAACAAAAATTCAAAGACTATTCTAAAGAATGCCAATAATCATTCTGACTCAAGCAGCAACAAAGTTAAACTAGAAATGAAAACAGTGGAAATGTAAAACGAATGGAATGAAATAAAAATGAATACAGATCTATGACTCCCCCTGCTGACCATTACTGAATACAGCCACAGCAATTGCTGGATTAAAAACTGCCAGCTAAGAGAGTGTCTTATTTTTAAAAACATTTATGCTTCGTTAAATCCTACAGACTACTGCCCCACAGGAATGCCTGATTTACACTGGAAATCTAAGTTGACATATCTGGAGAACAGCTACACTTTGCCCATCCCTGATGAAGTCTTCAGCTCCCTGTCTGATTTATGGCTAGCCAGGAAGAAACTTTACTTGGGTTTGCCTTGGTAGAATTTTAACAGGATAAATTCTGGAAGAAAGCAGCTATTTTGGATCTTTGCAAGTTTTTCCTTCACGGTGATTTTGGTTGTGCCACCTATAAATTACCTAATGCCAAATTAGATGTTATTGGTGCTGAAGTAATTAGCATCGGTGAAGCTTGCAACATCAATTATAGTTAATGCTTGAGCTCAGACCATTTGGGCCTGGAAAATGCACACACAGACAAATGAAAGGAGCTTTACCCATAAGTCAATCTTTTTATTATTGTGTTCCTTTAGACCAGTGGTTCTCAAGCGGTGTGTCCCCAGCTGTTTTGGCCTACAACTCCCAGAAATCCCAGCCAGTTTACCAGATGTTAAGATCTCTGGGAGTTGGAAGGCCAAAACATCTGGGGACCCACAGGTTGAGAACCACTCCTTTAGACATTAGTGTACAACATAATAATAATTCTACAAGCACTCCAGCCACCAGCACTCTAATGAATCTGGACAATGGGATCATGAGTAATGAAGGGAATCATCAGGGTCCTGTGTAATGGGAATACCAGACTCAGTATTACTGAGACAAGGTGGAAAATTTAAGTACTTTAAAGATATAGTCATCCAATAACGATTGGGAGCCTTCTACAAACATTTTGCTGCCTGGATTTGCAGCTATAACTTGGGAGGCATGTAGACTCGGGGGGCATGTTGTCAGGGCTGGGAGACTTGAGCTTGGGAGAAGTTCAGGTTCCCAGCCTGCCATGAGATTGCACCGACCTTTGCCCCAGTTCTTTGGTGACCTTGCCTCCAGTTGCATAGAGACTGTGCTGAGTCAGATGGGAGTGATGTAACTTCCAGGTGTGTGCGGGGCTGCGGAGGGAAGTGAGGTAAACTCCTCCGAGCCTGGACATTGGACAATTGGACTCATAACGCTGATTCATGGACCCATGAGGTCATATCCCTTCGGACTGTGGGACATGCTGACTCACCCGGATATGGTGCAACCCTGCTTGGACATTGCATGGGCAATGGGAGGGGGCTCAGGGTATATAAGGTGTGTTTGGGTGGCGGGCCGGTGCTTTTGCTTCACATGTGTCGTACCTGCAATAAAATCGTGTTGGACCGTGCTTCAATCTACGCGTGATCCTTACCGAGTGTTGGAGAGTCGTTACACATGTACTTGAGCACTCTCTTGAAGAACAGAAATAACAGAATTCCAAAACCCACAACAGATCTCAGGATACTATTGAATAGTGCCGTGACAAAAACGGCATCAGGATACTCTCTTACTGTAAATATTAGAACTCAAGTGCTAATTGCTACTTCTACTTGTCCGATGGCTTCCTTTCAGCTCTAAGGACCCATCAACACAGCCCTTTAATGAAGGATGGGAACTAGATTAATTTGAGCCATCCAAATGACGCCACCTCAAGCTTATCTGGGTTAAAAAAAATTAAGGGAAGGTGTGAACCTTCCAGGAAGGACTGCATCTTCCCAGGTATGAGGCCTGTGACGACTGAAACTCCACAGCCATCCTGCCTCCTTGGGCTCTGGTAGGGTCTGAGTCCCTCGATAGAGGTGAAAAGGTCGCGGCACAAAAGTTTTAATTAAATAAATAGGGCAGTGCAACCCTCTTCTCCTTGTCTACGATTTTCCCCACTCGCCTCCTCAACGCCCTTATCATTTTGATGCAACAGGAGCTTTTAACTAGAGACCTGGAAATGGAAGTTGGGCTCTACAGTAGGTATTAGGGGTAAAGGAGTGGGGTGATATCTACCTGCAATCCCACCAAAATGGCAGGGGTTTGACTGGCCATTTGTCCGCAGACCCGAGAAACCAACATTTAAAATGCCTGTTTCTCTTGGGTTTTAGGCCTGTGTAGTATATACATGGCTGTGCATTCTGACAGCCCCCCAGAGACAGATTTGCTTACCACCTTTTTCTCTTTGCTGGCCAGGTTTTCACTTGTTTTGCCTGGGTGAATTAAATTGCACACTTAGTATTTTAGTTAAAAAAATTATCTGCACAAAATGTGACTTTTCAGGCTACATTTTACTAATACATATTGTGAGCACTAATGTGCTTGGGAAATTATCACTTGCTCTAAACAAAACAACTATGTTGGTCGAGAGTGTAAATGGTAATGATTTTGAAGATCATTGATTTTCATCAGAAATGTACACACTGCAAAAGAACATGCAGATCCAGAATAGGTCTCTATAGTCACCTAAAGACTCACTGCCGAGACCATACTCTTGGAAGGCAATCATACTCAGCCAAGAGTTATAGCCTATGATGATGATGTATGACAAGACACACATTCTGGACAATTCACATTGAATGAAGTTATTTGGTTTTAATCCAGTTCATTTTGGGATCAGTCATTTAGATAAAAAATCTAGCAGAGCAGGGGTTCACCAAATTATTGGGAAAGGGGTCTAAAATCTGGCAGCAGGAGGGTCTTAATGTTGAGGTGTTAAATGAAGTGAATGTCTGTCACTTTTGGAAGGACAGGTGGCTCAAGGAGGGGGGCAAGTTAGAGCCAGTTCAGCAGCAGCAACAAACTACTAATTAAGCATTGCTTAACAAGAAATGCATGCATTCACATGCATCACTGGGAGTAGAGTGGCCACACTTACGTGGCCAAAAATAATATGAATTGGGATTGTTGACTGGATCCTTACACCAAGCAAAGTGATTTCACCAGGAGAACATGTGTGGCCGGTTATGGCAATCTCACCACGTGTGATATGTGGCATTAACAGGGTTACTGTGGAGTCAATGCAAATTGTAAAATACACTGTGAAACATGTATTTTTTCATCTGTGTAGACAAGCCCATAATCTTAATTTGAAGGAAGCATTAATTAAACAATTTACATTATTAAATGAGATTTAAAAGAAACTATAAATAATTCTAAGAGTATTGTGCACAGCCACAGATTTTTTTTTTGCAATGATTATGGCAGAAATAGAAATACATATGAACATCAACATGACAAGAAATGAACAAGCCAGATGGAGACAATTGGGGTTCATTCTCAGATCCATCTCCCCAGGT
This sequence comes from Anolis apletophallus, assembly GCA_030556195.1. Taxonomy (NCBI): domain Eukaryota; kingdom Metazoa; phylum Chordata; class Lepidosauria; order Squamata; family Anolidae; genus Anolis; species Anolis apletophallus. Next base: position 78,108,160 of record JARBWK010000001.1, read on the forward strand.
AAATAGAAGTGTATTGTTCCGTTAATACAGTCTTCAGATCTATTTGTGCTAATAAAACTGGGTTGTTTATAACATTTTTTTAATAGTATATGAGCCCTTTTACAATTAAAGCTCTACCATCTCACTTTTGGATTCTCATGGCCACATCCTACTGAATTATGGGACTGTGAGTTTAGAAGGGCAGCCATATTAATGAAATCATGTTATAATTGTATAGTTGTGATCGGACCCCATTCTTAAGAAAGCCAGCATAGTGTTCATTACCAAGGTCTAAGTAGAGGAAACCAGGTTAGATTAGTCCGGCCCACATCTGCCTTCTTTCGCATATAATGCAGATAAAACAGAAGTCTGAGGAGGGTTACCCTGTTTCTGTAGTTAATAGCACAGTAAGCAGACAACATATCGTATACACTAGAGTATAAGCTTACCTAAATATAAGCCGAGGCACCTGATTTTACCACAAAAAACTGGGAAAACATTATTCAAGTATAAGCCGTGTGTGTGTGTGTGTGTGTGTGGATGCAGCAGTTACTAGTACATTTCAAAATAAAAATAGATGGTACCAATAAAATTACATTACTTGAGGTATCAGTAGGTTAATGTTTTTGAATATTTACATAAAACTGTAAGACTGTCGAACTCTGATTAAACCATTACTCTAACCTTCAATGTAAATGTGCTTATGTATCTTCCAATACTAGTAAGAGTAAAATAAATGTAATAATAAAGTAGAATGTAATAAGAGTAAAATAATAAATGCAATAACAATAAAAGTAAAATAAATGTAATAGAAATAGTAATAACAGAGTAAAATAATAAATAACCTTGACTCGAGTAAAAGCTGAGAGGAGCTTTTAGGCCTTAAAAAGGGCTGAAAAACTTGGCTTATACTAGAGTATATATGGTAGTACGCAAGCCAGGTTTATGAATTGAAATGCATCAGTCTCATATCCATACTTTTTTATTTTTCATACATGTACATCAAATTCTGCAATATAATTTACAAGATTATGCTTTAATGTACATTTGCTCACAAGAGCAGTTAAAATTAATTGCAGATCTTCTGTTTTGTCATGAACACTGTGGATTATCTTTCAAACCTAGCCATGATGTAAAACATTGTAAAAAGATGGTTTCAGCAGGAAGTCTGGAGAATTGCCTGAGAATAATTGTGGCTATGTTTATGTGTACGAGTTAAAATTGCTACATTCATTCTTGTAAAAAAAAAAAAGAATAGCCAAATTGTTATGTGATTAAGGGTTCTTAGGAGACAAGATGTATTTATTGTGATCATAGATGTTTCTGAAAACTTCTCACTTGCTGTGATGGGCAGGTTATGGTCTGAATAAATCAACTATGGTCTTCAAAAGTCTAGGCTAGTCTTGCATAACCTGTGGCCCTCCAGCTGTTTGACATTTCAACTTCCAGAAGCCCTAGCCAGCTTATCCAATAGTCAGGAATTCTGGAAGCTGAAGTTCAAAACACCTGAAAAGCCACAGGTTGTGCAGGGCTGGTCTAAACCAACCCTTAAACTTCATGCATGTCCAATTTCATGTAATCAACTAATACCTGGTATTTTTAAATTTAATTTGAAGGCACATATACCAACCATTATGTAGGCTAGTTTATGTGCCTTCAAGCCACCCATTGACTTATGGAGTCCTCATGATCTTCAAAAGGTTCTTAAGCAAGGAATATTCAGAAGTGGTTTTGCCAGTTCCTTCCTCTGAAATAGTCTGCCACACATGGTATTCATTGGTAGTCTCCTATCAAAGCACTAACTACCATTATTAGTTTCCAAAATCAGATGGGATCTGGTGCCTTTAGGGTACACTGCCAATACACAAAGTATTCCATGCAAATTCTATAAAAAGTAAAAGGGTTTACTTGTCCCAAAGGATAGTCTTCTTTAATTCTTTTAAAAGATTTTAAAAAAGATTTGAAGTTGAATTTATTTAAGGCTGCAATACTAAAGACCCTTGCTAGGGAGTAAGTCACAATGAAGACATTGGGATTTACATGACTGAACAGGATTGCATTTGTTGCAAATAAAACCGTAATAAAGTCCAGATCTACTTAGTAAGACTTCTCTTTTTCAGTGAAGGGTTAAAATGGATAATTTAGTATTTAGTTTCTCAAAATTTTCTTATAAGGTTGCATGTTTCCAGGTAATGTACAAACTGATTTAAGGGGATTTTGTTTAACATAATGAAGGCTCAAAAATGAAAATATTACATTCAGAGCAAATGCTCAGCGCTATACAAAAATAGCATGATCTCTAAGGCAGCAGACTGGAATCTCAGCTGCCCATTTCACTGTATACTTAAATTAAACATACCAAGTTTAATCAGGCTTGTTTTCAAACTAGTAAACAAGAAATGCGCCCAATTGCTGCTCTAGGATGTAACCCATTCCAGCTGATAGGACATGTCTGATGAATAAAAAATACTGCTCTAAGAAAAGATACAGGGAAAGGCTGTCAGAAATAGATACCTTTTTCTTATTAAGACAGGGCACACATGAATGAAAAACATACTGAAAAGAACAGACTTTCTTGTAGTACTTCTCAGTAAGCATCAATGAAGGGAATAAGAGATGTCATCTCACCAGTATATGCACACTTTGATTTTAGCAAGGAGTGGGGGCAAGGATTCTCTCTACAAGCTGCTATAGTTTTGTGAAATCTAAGCATTCGGAAACACTGGTATTATCCTGTGGTGGTAAAACACCTTATAAAGAGCATGAACCTTACACAGAAAAGTACCCATCATTTCTCAATTCTGGTATGCACACCACGCGCTGTACAGGAAGTGCCCACAGAAGAGGGTATTGCCTGATGACTGACACTGGGCAGGCAAAATGCAAAAAAGTGCTGTTCTACCAAACTTCAATCAGAAACCCAGAAAGTTAATGAAGTGTTTGGCTGGGCCAAGTTTATTTACCAGGCCATAACTACTGTGGCTATATGCTATCATTCATATCTAGAGTGCACATGAACTGTAAAGCTTGTATTGATTGTCATTTTCTATACATGTATCACATTAGACTGTAAGAGCAATTACTCAACTTTATACAGAGTAAGAGAGAGTGCATTTACATCATTGTTCAGTTGCAGCACAAATTTATAATCTGCCACAGTACTGATAGATAGATAGATATCAGGCTTCACACTATATAAGCAGCTGCTGTTCTTTACAGGTTTTTACATCACCACTGTTTATTAAAGGAACAGGAGAAACAACACTTTAAATGGAAGTTCCAGAAACCCCAAAAGGCCAAACTGTTTAGCTAGATCAGAAATACTAGTACTGTAGTACTTTGTACTAAACTGAGAGCTTAACAATTAAACATGAATCAGTTTTTAAAACCCTCCAATTAACTGGAGAATAAACTAAGCAATTGTACCTAATAAACACACTTTCAAATTGTATTCAGTATACACTATATTCAATTTTACAGTGGCATAACACTACCACTATGCAATGAATTAAGGAGAAAAACAATACAGCATTGTTTTATATTTACGATTCCTTATTTGCATAGAAAGCCACAGTCTGTACAGCAAGTTCTGAAAAGTATAGCCATTTGTCCTATGGATAGTTTACCATGTTGGCATCATATCAGGGAACCACAGTCTTCCAAGGTGTTTGGAAACTTCTGAATGAATTTGGTCCAGATTGTAGTCATTATCTGGAATAAGTACTTCTTCCATAATGGATAGCTGGGCGAGTCTGCCACCGCACATCTTTACAAACTCAATGAAGCCTCGACATGTGACTTCACATTCACCAAGTCCCATGGCAGTTAAATTCTTACAGCGTTCAGCAATGCGAATGAGTTCATCATCCAATGGTTGTAAGCCATTGGCACAGACAACCAATTCAATCAGTCTTGGACAGTTCATTCCAATACGGCCAAGCATTGATTTGCTTACTGCACGGCCAAAGTACAGATGAGTAACAGGCGTTTCCTCCCTGAAAAAAGCATCAAATTCTTCCTCATATAGGAAGAAATACATAACAATGTTGACTTTAGGGGAGTGTTTAATGAGTGCATCCCAGCTTTGTTTTTTGATGGTGTGAAATTCAATCTGTCCAGGATTCTCACTGACAACATCTATACGGAGATGCTCCAGATTAGCATGCTTTTCAGTTGAAAGTGCAAGCAACAATTCATCGCTTAGAAGATAGTAATTAAGAGCAAGCTCTCTAAGGCCATGGCATTGATCGGCAACACAAAGGATTCCTACAAAGAACAGAAAGTAAACAATCAGTATAAATAAAATCTATTTACAATTGTTTCTTCCACAATGAAAAAATATTTCTGATTCTAGGGCTCCAAAATCTCTGTTAGCTAGAAGATTCTTGAATGTGGCTCTATGCAGGTGCTATATGATGCATAGACCATGAAGAAATTATATTATGATGTCACTAACCTATGCAATATCAACAACTGCTTCTTTAGATATCTATATAATTATGCTGTTAGATAATGAGATTACAGTAAAATTAGTACTCATCTATTTATATCTAGGCAATCTAGAATAAATCAGCAGTACAAAGATGCATTAGAAAAATAAGTCTAAAAACACAATATTTTATGTTTCCTTTCTCAGTTTTACTACCTACCAGCAGGTGACACATGAGGACAGCTACTCATTTTAAGTAATTTTAATGTATCACTGTTGTTAGCAACAAGGACCTTCAAGGATGGATCATCTACGGGTGTATCTTCAATCTTGATGGAAGATAATGACTTGGAGTTGACAAATACTACTGTGAGTGCAGACACAAAATGAGCCTATTTTTAAAAAAAGAGATAACGTTTTACATTCAGGGTTATATCAAGGCTGATACAGATCTGTTGCTGCTTTTTCTGTGTGGAGACAGAGAAGGCTGTGAATACACAGATCCTGAGTTTTGACATCAAAGTAATAGCATTTAAGCTTCCATGGTAGCAGATGGTAGAAGTCTAAGGTCAGATCTCATTGCTGAGGGTGGCCTTTCTCTGGTTTTGGGAACAGCCACAGGAAGAATACTGCTATATACTGTAAGTCGACCAATTATGTATTCAATTTGGAGGGGGGAAAAGCAATTACTCCCTGGGTGCTTCAGTTACTTAAAATATTGCTGCAACCAACGAGTCTGATTTTCTGCAGAATTTTTAAAAATCTGCTTAATTTACAAAGCTTAACAATTACCATTTATTCTGTATTTTGTATGTTTTGAGGATTATAAGGGACATTCAAACACATTCTGAACACATCTTGCCAAGGAAATCCTCATCATAGGCTTGCTTTAAACTCACCGTAAGTTAGAATCAACTTAAAGGCACACAACAGCAATATCTTCACAGAAGCAGCAGCCTAGCAATTAAAATTATGGGTGGAATGCAACGATGTTATTCCACCATCATAACAGGGAACAGGAATAACAAGGAAGCAGGTCCAGGGGATTATGGAGATCAGATTCTGCTTCATAAGCAGAATGGCATTACAAAGTTACAAATTTTAGCTGCACATTGAGAAAAGCTAACCTATAAATTTACCAATGCATGCCAACAATAATTTGCCATAAATCATATATATTAGCTCACCAACACAAGAACCTAGAAAGAAACCAGGAATTGAAGGCCAAAATCAACCAATGATTTCTGCTTTCTCAGTTATCTTTTTCAGAAATATGTATCACATTTTAGGATCACACCTACAAATGGAAATCTATTAACATCTTGATAGTAAATAATTACTGCTACCAAAGATAACATAAATGTTATTACTGATGATGTCACCGCATTAAATACAAACCAAAAGACCTGCACATTTTAAAGGGAAAAATATTTGCCTTGGTAAACTTAGGTGACTGCCTATTTTTGATCACAAATTAAGAAAAAACTAAAAAGGATTACTTATCAATTATAATAAACACATTTGAAATGTGTAGATCCTATGTATTTAATAGTATTTATAATATAATCTCAATAAAGATTTATCAGCCCTCTCCTAGACTCAACCTCACCTCAAATAAGACTAGAAATCGTCATGTAGAAGGATAAGTATAAAATCTTGTTTACATAGTTAAAGAATCGTGCAAAATATTACCTTGGAAACATTCATGAAACTTGGCTTTGCTGTGGAAATCAATCCAAGTGTCTTGATAGAACAATTCACCAGCTGAGACAAGATGTCACATGCAGCTTCTGCTGACTCAGTACTACTGTCAACCTGGAAGACAAAAACAGTATTTCATTAAATTGCGGACAGATTTAACAAGCTGAAATACTGATAAAAATTCAGTATATTGCCAAGATGTTTACTCATAAGCACTTTCATCCTTAGTGAGTGTATGTAGCCAAGTTTAACATAGTTAACATTTGTAACTTTTTTGAGGGTTGGGTTGCTAAAGTCCAACCACCCATCTAATCCCAACCAGGATTTCTGGGAAGTAAAAGGCCCATGACACAGCCAGTCATCAATAAAGACAAGTTTTGATATGAAATGAGACTCACTGAACATGATTTTTTTAAAAAAATATGCAAATAACCAGTGTTTACTCTAAATTAGATGGGACAGTGGTAGTTGTTTTCAAAGCTACTTAAAAAGCTTAGTTTATTTATTTAAAAAGCTAAACAGGTAGTGTCTACATAAATCTGTAACCAAGAATACTGAAATTACTATGAGAAATCTTAAGTTATTCTGAATTTGTTTACCCACCCATCCCTTTCCCCAAAGAACACAGGTGGACACTTCTATCCTCACAACTCAAATTGACAAATTGAGGCTGGCTGACATTTCAATCCAGCTCTCCTAAATTTTAGTGCTTGTACCTGAAAAACATAAAGTACCATACTTCCTTGCAAGGCTGAGCATCCTTTATCCGAAATCCTTGGGACCAAAAATATTTAAGAGTAATTCAGATTTTTTCACTACCTTTATTTGTATATGTTTATATGAGATTTCTTGGATATGGGACCCAAGTGTAAACATGAAATTAATTTTGTTTCATATATACCATATACACATAGCCTGAAGATAATTTTATACACAGTATTTTTAATAATTTGCAATTGAAACATTTGTGTATGCTGAAAAATCAGAAAGCCACCCTGGTTGATGAATTTGGAATTCTGGATAAGGAATGCTTAACCTGTATGAATAAAGGTCTGAATTCTCACAATTTGTTGATTCCAACGAGAATTGATTCACTGAATCAACAGTTTATGTAAGTGTTAACTTACATGCTGATTCAAATTATCTCCTTCAGTTGACGTAACAGTCTGGGACAAAAGATGTATTTGAAAAGGACAACCTGCCCAAGTCTATTGTTTTTCCAAAAAAGATTTTGAACAAAACAGACACTAAAAATGTGCCCCCTGGGAATTCATAACATGCACAACTACAGTTGTAATGTTATTTCCATTAATGACTCTCATTCTTAAAAAATAAATCAGTAAAAATACTGCCAATGTATTACTTGTTTAAAAGTGGTGTATTGTATGTCATATACAAAGGCATATTCTGAAATGCAACTTACACAAAATACCATAGAATAGTAATAACTATTGATGACACCAATTTATAGCAACGTTTATTTCTTTACATAAAATGTTCTTTAGGTTTGATTACCTTGAAACTGACATACTGCAAATGATCAGCATGCCGCTTAATAATCTGCTGGATGAGATCTGGGTGAGTAGACTTTAAGTATGAAGTAGCAGGCTGGTTAAGTTCAAATTCAAACTTTCTCCAGAGATCAGGGATATGAAAAACTTCATTCCATCTCCGACAAACTGAAGATGCACGCGCACGATCAACAAGAGGCAGGCACTGAAAGATGTGCAAGACGACATGGTGTGGCAGGTTTCCCCAGTCCTTCAAGTAGTAAGGATCTGATATGTTATACACCGAACTATAGAAACCTGTTTTCTGCTTTTTCGTTCTCTGTAGTGTTTGATAGATTGAATCTTCAGCTTTAACAGTCTGCTTGATCCTCTTCATTTTGAGAGTTAAATGATTCAAGTACAATATTGTTGGGATGTACAAAAGCTACAAAGCTTTCTGTAAGTTTTCAAGTACAGTAGATCTCTAAGAAAAGTATAAAGGGTCAGAATAATACTGTTAGAATTCCAAGGTTTATATAAAAGCCAAAGAAAATGCATTTTCACTGTAAGCATAACTATTGATTTTAAAATTGGAATCACAGTCTATAGAGTAACAAATTTTATGCACTTAATTTTTTTAACAAAAAAAGTCAACTTCATATTTGGCCAATGATCATAACATGGAAAACTGTATACACATCCAAACTGAAAAGCTTAAAGTATCTAATTAATTAGTGCAATCTGAAAACCCTTGCATAAATTAATGTATTGTTTTTCATGCATTTTCTCCATTTATGGCATGTGGAGGTTAAGAGAAATATTAAGATACTGCCATTGCAGACTGGATACTCATACAAGAGAACAAGAGATTAAAAAGTGACTCTTAAAATATATTACTTGTTGCTGAATAAAAATTTCATGCAAGCCACACAGAGCAGGGTGGTTTATAGTAAGGTAGAACAATCCTCCAATAACAGGACTGGAGAACAATATTCTTGTTTCCTGCCTTATCAATTGGGAAACAATGCAGTATGTGTGGGAATCTCTAAAAGTGGGAGATTCAGGGTGAGGTTTGGAGAATGGCCTTCTTCCAAAACTTCAAGGACCGACCAGAGGTTCCCTGGCTTCTAGCTGTAGTAGTACATTACATGTGCTGTATGCACAAGATCCCAACTTTAAACTCCGGAATGTAATACTGAAGATCCTCAAGTGTTAGTAATACAAAGATCCATATGCAGAGATTAAGTGGAAGAACAGCCAACAATAAAAGCCAACACTGTGCTGTATAACAATTCTTTTCAGTTAATCTGATGTGGGGGACTGATGTTTTTGTTCTGTTTTTAACGTGCCAGCAACTAGTACTATAGTTAGGGCTCCTAGCTCAAGTTATTTATTTTTTAGGAACTTGTAGCAGATTGGCAAATGATGGTCCATGGACCATCACGACTATATAAAGCAAGTTTGTTTATTCAAGGACCTGCATTTCACTTTCCCTTTTGCAGAGGGGAGATACATTACCAAAACAAAACATAGCAGATGAATGTTCATGCATTTAATTACTTTGCTGAATGTTCTGACACTAGAGCAATTTTTGATTAGTCTTTTAACCAATTAAAAACTATCCTGATCTTTCAATTATGAAACTTAGATGGCAAGCACCACACATGCATAACAGTGATACAGACAAACTGACACCAGTATGGAAACCTAGGAGTAACTAAAGTAAATCTAACTTGTTTAAATGTGAACTAGATTAGTCCAGATCAATCCCATCTGCTTCATATACAGAAATAAGTCTCAAAATTGTTCACTTAGTCCAATAAAATAAAAGTCCATATGAAAATACAAAAAACCTAAAATTTATAGTTATTGATATTATTTTGTTTCACAGTGGTCTTATCACAATGCAGATTACACATCAATGTACAAGCTGACTAGAGCATAAGTTGAAATTCAAACCCTATGAATAAGATGTTAAGGATCTTAGCATTATAAATCATAATAAATGTATAAATATGAAAATTAACACTTGCATACATAAAAATAAATATACCAGAGATAACAATGAAAAGTTAAGGCATTTCAGATTTTTGTATTTGCATTTTGTAAATATTTATAGGGAATACATTCATAATGCAATTCAATATAAACCATCTATTTATATTCTAAGTTGAGGTTATATAATAAGACACAAATGCAATCCCACCCAGAAGATAGACTGTCTTCCATGTACAACCCTCACCCCTCCTACCCCTCACCCCCCTGTAGCACCCTGAGTAAATGTACATGTGATTACAAATTCAAATCTGGCATTCATTCTTTAAGCATATATTTAAAACGAACAAAAAAGACTGGCAAAATTTGCAAAACAAAACACACCTTTGCCAGCCTTTTTTGTTTGTTTTAAATATATGCATACAAACAGAATGCCAGATTTGAAGGTTAGTCCCTACAGTAAAAAAAATGAGCAGGATTAAGGGAGAGAGGATATGGTTTTCAAATACCCTACCTGAAGTCTGCCAACATTCAAATATTTCTCACATTTAGATAAACAAACTGCTAGAACTACTGAAAGTGATCCTATGTATGGGACACTTGATACTTGGTGTTACATATGCTGGAGTACTTTTAAGTGGGGTTCATCTGAACTGTGTCACTGGCTAAGGCAGTGGTTCTCAACCCGTGGGTCCCAAGATGTTTTTTGGCCTTCAACTCCCAAAAATCCTAACAGCTGACAAACTGGCTGGGATTTCTGGGAGTTGTAGGCCAAAACACCTGGTGACCCACGGGTTGAGAACCACTGGTCTAAGGTGTCATGAATATTTCCCAAGAATTTTTTAAAAATTGAAACACTGATTGTTTCTTATTCTTAATTTTCCTCACATTGTGATGAAAAAACGGATAAAAGATCAGAGATATCCAAAATTGTACAATAATCCTAAGTAATAACACTGGGGAATAAAATTAGAATAGTTCTATCCTATATAAAAACCTGATGTCCTTAACAGATCTACATTATTGTGCTGTTGCAATTTAGATAAAAGGCCATGTTTGCAGTGCTTCAGGAAAGTTTAAGTCCTTCCATTAATGATGAAAAACCCTTATAGAGGGTCATCTTGCACATAGTATTTAATGTAAACTGCCTTCTTCTACATGAGATCAAGATCATTCTGAATTGATTATAAACATTACTTATCAGTCAAGAGGGATTGATCAATTTGGGGGGGGGGAATTAAATGATTAAACTTAGTGGACTCAAAACAGAAACATTTCAGCACTAAATGAAGAAGTTCTACAATCCTGGTGAAGAATTGGGCCATTGTAGCCAGATCAGTTTTGAACTGAAGAAAAGGCTAGAAGTACAAATGTACAGTTTTCCTCTCACTGAGATGTCTGGGTTTTCTAGAGGAAAGATGGACAGGAGCCTGAAGTTACCTTCAGTGGAGAGGAATCCCAAGGGATAAAAGAAATATTTTTTTAAAAAATAAATTTGCTCTGCTGCTACCATCACTGCTGTAAGTGTTCTGTAGAGAGAAGACTTCAGTTACCAGGGAAATTATTCCAGCAAGAGCTAAGTTCAATTAAAAATATTTTGAAGCAAATACGCCATATTTGAGATATGTATGCCATGAGCAGAACAGGAAGCATAATCTATCTAGATTTTAAATATTTTCCTTGATCAAAAATCCCTACGTACTGACAGGTTAAAGAATGACTTAGCAAATATATTCAGATATTATTCTAGCATCATTTATATTAAAAATATAAAAGAAAATCAAAGCAGACCATGACCTCCACCCTGAATTAAAGTAATAAAATAAATAAATACCTCTAATAGGACAAAAGGCCATAACGCTTCATTATAGCATATTTCTAAAATGTTTTTTTGGGGGGGGGATTAAAATTGTATGTAATTTCGCTTAAAATGCATATTGAGCCTTCACTAAAGCCCTATTCAATATTCACGAAAATGTTTACAATACAGTAGTGAGGAGAATGCAAGTGTTCTGCTGCCTCCATCTTAGATGTTCTTATACAGTTACAGTCCGAAGAGAGCCTTCTTCAAACTTTTCTTCTCTAGTACTGAAAGCAAAAATAGAGAGCTATCACCTCCACCCATCCCTTTGCATCCTCTTTTTAGTGCTTTAAAATGTAACTCTTTATTTTATCCCTTTCTATAAATGGCTGAATGGGTCTTACATCAGATACAGATATTGATCGAAGTCTTGAATGGAAATTGTTCACCCTGGTTAGCTATTTACTTCCCTGTTGGAGTACTTACATTAAAGACTAAATGTTTTATCATGCCTTAGAAGTTGCTGGCTAGCTTTCTTGTTCCCCAACATGCCACTTTCACCTAGGAATTGGTCAAGTAGCATCTTTTATTAATGGCATTTGCTCGAAGAGTCTTCAGTTGCCGATCCTTTTCATGAAGTCCTCTAGGACGGGCCCATGTCACGTATGTGCTTGTGCCAGTTCTGAGTTACATTAATACTCCATGTCTTGGCGAAGTAATGCCAAGAAGTAGAAGACGCCATGTTTATAACACCAGCACAATTTATTTATTTACTATTCTTCTATACCGCCTTTCTCAGCCCAAAGGCGACTCGAGGCGGTGATTTGTCTAAAGCACACACCTACATTTTTACATATGTCCTCCCACAACAAATGAGAAGTACATAGCCGGAACTATTTGGTAAACTTGCTTAAACCAACAGAATTAAACCAACATCTTTCGAAATAGATTAAAGCATGTTAAGTCACCTACAGCCTAACTCCCAGTAGTACAAACCAACTAGCCTTCCACTAGAGGTGCAATGAACACATGCCTCCAGAGAATGTGGAAGTTCCTGTCTAACACAAGCCCTCTTCTGCTGTCTGAACAGCCACCCCACTACTGAGTCATCCTGTCTGTGTGAAAGGATTCCTTAACTTGAAAGCAGGGTGGAGTCCCAGATGAATGATTGACCTATTAAGTCATCTACCAAAGGAACAAAAAATCTGCCAAGTCAAAGAAACCCACATGAGTGACTGGGTTATGTATGGAACTAAGTTTGGTGTAAAGAAATCACAATACGAAGTTAAAACATCTGGAGCAGTTGACGTTATAAAATATTACCAGGTAACTGCTAGTGGACTAAAAAAGGGGAAAACAACAGTCAGCCCTACACATTCACTTGGTAGCATGGGGGCCCCATAAAAATGACTCTATGGTCAACTACCACTGGAAACCTAGTACAGAAACACAATGATGGATCCAGAGATTCCTAGAGAGGCATTCTTTCTAGAAATCTCTAGGTTTCAGAATGATTAGAAGACGTTGACCATAGAGTTATACTGGAGGACCCCGAGATTCCTAAAATTAACATTTTAAGGCAAATATGTGAATCCAAACAACAATTGTGGATAGACACAATAATGGAATACACACAGTACAGTACACTGTATCTTGCAGTTATTTATTATTAGTTAGCAAACAGATTGCAGACCAATAATTGAAATCAATAGAACTAGGTACCCAATACAGAAGACTATCTTGATCTTACACAATATCAGATTGCAAACTGTTTATATTCCTTCATATCTTATAGAAGAGAGTATTATTTATTACAATCATGTTAACAAAATATGAATACTACTGCATATAGTGGGTCCTCAGTATCTGTGAAGATTTGGATCCAGGAATACCAAAATCCATGGATGCTCAAGTTTCATTATAAACCATGCCAAAATACTTGGGGGGTATTTTCAAACATTTATTAAATCCATGGATTCATAATTGGTGGATATGGAGGATGAACTGTACAAAATATACTGTTATAAATTTGCACAATGAAAAGGTCTTTGACAAAGTGATCTATAGAAATGTGATTTCATTCTGCTATACACTGGCACTTTTTACTTATAGTACCATGTGTAATAAACTCCTTCTAGCCAAACTTCTCTTTACCTTAGCTTGATCTGTGAAGAATCATGTAAACATGTAGAGTGATAATCTGTGGTTACAAAGACAATTCATTTGCAATATTCTCTTAAATCACCTGAAATAATTCAAAATATTCCAAACAAATTGACTTTAGTAGATTTGAAAATCTGATTCAATCTCTTGGTATTCAAATGATTTGATATGTTGAGGTTTAAAGAAAGTAAAGTAGTGCCTAATAGTTAATTTATTGTAGTGTCATTTTACAAACTGTCAGCCAAAAAGTATTCTTCTATGCAATGTATTTCATATGTGATCCAATGAACAACCCATTGTATTGAAGCAATTTACCACTCATTTACTCTTCATGGTGTGAATGCTCAACAACAAATCTCTGGCTACATTTCATGTCATGCTTGGTCAAAACCAGAATATTGTTTTTGTTATGTTTCTCTAACTACGAAAATACAATGCAGCTATATATCAGCAATGTGCACATCTCTTTTTCATTGCGAAAAGGGAAAGCAGGCCTGTTACAAATGTAACACAGAACTATGGCCCAATGTTATGTTAGCACGCTGGTGTCTCCCATGTGACTGCAGAGAGAATAGATTTTTTCCTTCTTTTTAAATTAACAGCAGTTTAGCATTATGCTCACATCCAGGGAAAGCCAAGTTGGCTTTTTTAAAAGTCAACTTTATATTTTGGTTTATGCAAAAAAAAAAAAACCTAACTAAAATTAATGACCTATTACATCATTAAACCAGTTAGTTTTTTTTAAAAAAGGAAGCAAAAGCTTTCAGTTACCTCATGACTGTACTATACTTGGAGGACAGAGCATACAAGTTCAAGCATCACTCCTAGGCTCATTCACATTTACCAGTCTAGCGTTATTTCCAAACACAACTGATCACTCACATACAAGCATTACAATTAGGCAAAGAAAAAAATTAGAACACGGATGAGTTTCCTCCCCAAAAATTTCCATTGCCAAGTAGCAATTCTCTAATGAACTCAAACATCCAATACTATAACAAGTTTGAAACAAGCAGAAAAATGAAAAGTGCTAGAACAACTTTGGGTTAGTTGTGGAATGCTTCAGTCCCATGCACATTAATAAAGATAGACAAATAGCTCTCACAATGGTAGAAGTAACTATGGCTTTACTTCACACAATCTAGGAAAGACTCTGGTAATTAGTTGAATGAAACTGACATTTTTTTCAGTGTGCCAGTGAAATTATTTGCTGTGTTTTGTGTTCCTTTTTTTTTTGCTGAAAATACCAGACCAGCAGCCAATATCTCAGTGACTAGCACCAGTCCATACATTACAACTGTGAGCAGCATTGTACTAGGTTTTAAATAAAGGATTCAAAACAAATTGCAAATATGATAATATTCATATAAATATGGGGTGTGACCATACTAGAATACAGTACTATGTAGATTTTTGGTCATCCCATCTCAAAAACAAATTGGCTCACACCTTGGTTGTAGGCTTCTCAGACATTTGGTCAGCCACCTGCAGCAGAGCTGCTCTAACGTAACCATCAGAGACTACATATAGCAACAAAGACAGAGTCTTGCTTCCACATAAGAGTGTATAGGATTATGGTGTGTGATCGGGAATCTTCCCCGTGAGCATGATGACACTTTTATTAACCTAACTTTGAATAATGTAGGATGACTGAGAATTCACAAGCATCCTGTTCACACTGTATCACTGATGTTTTACTATATATAAAGCCTTCTGTTTTCTAAAGTTCAAGAATTAAAATACTTCCCCATTATCAATAGTTCCCAAGATAAAAGATATTCAATCATTATTTTGTACTTAAAACAGAATTATAACCATATGATTTATTTTTTGCACAAAACAAAGTACAAACAAAAAATCTTTATGGATGATATTCAAATATGCATTAAATCTAGTGTTATGTTAAACCCAACTCAGTCTATATATTTCTGTATCAGCATTCTCTTACCTAAAGAATGTGTCCAAGTTACAGCTAACACTGGATGAATGAATTGGGTTATCTGCGGCCATGAGTCAATCACACACATCTGTCTGGTTGCACTTCTAGGCTAGGTAAAATAGCAAAGATATTTTAATTTAGTTTGCCAAAACAGAACTTCAGGGTTGAGCTTGAAACTTATTCATATATACAAGCATTAAGGACCACAATGAAGCCTGAACCATGACATGTGCAAACAGTTGACTAGTTGAACCAGTTCAAGGATATTTTGAGAGTACTCATTAACAAAATGACCACCACATAGAATGTATTTGTTTTGCCATTAGAAGAAAAACTCTAAATTTAGGCATTGAAATAAGTTTTACCTTCACTGTTCACACAAACTGACATCTTGCTTTGCCACTTGCCCTCGGTACTTGATGAGCTATAGTAAGAACAGGAAGGGTGTGTATATGCGTCATCTTCTTTTGTCTATTCCTTTGCAGAAAGGGTCATATAAAAATCCCAGAAGTCTCGCTTTATACTCAAGCCCAAAAGTAAGTGATAGGAATCTTTTTCAAGGAGCATACAAAATATCCCTCCTCTCCCAACTATTTTCCCATTGAAAATGAAGTCCTGAATAACAGAAGAAAACACATTCACTTCTTTAATGTATTGAATTTTGTTGTTTATTTTAAATACTAATCTAACTGTGGTTTAGTTTTATATCTAAACACTTCCATTACTGAGATTTCAAAAATGCAAGCATTAATAGAATTAGGTCTTGCAGAAAAAAAGAATATTCATGTTCTCTTGGGTTATGGCCTGTATCTTACATTTATGTCAACATTGTTTTAGAAAAATAAGAACGTAAAAGCAGGATTGTTGCTGTAAGAATTATTCAGATGATCAGGCAAGGTAGTCCAAATAAGCAAACTATTACACTGGATTTTCTTTTTTTTAAAAGCCTTTGGTGAAATATTACCATGATTACTGCTCAATAAAGAAGAAAAATTTCCAAATTCAAAGGACCAGTTTCTCACTCAGGTCCAGCCACCGATCTTTTAAACTGGCTAAAAAGCAGAATTGCTGCAATATAAGCCCATAAACATAGTGAGCAACCATGACATTTGCAAACAGTTGACTAGTTGAACCAGTTCAAGGATATTTTGAGAGTACTCATTAACACAGTCAATGATGACTGTAAGGCAAACCAACTTGGCGTTTGTCTACAGCAGTTAGCAGACAAGGATAATGTTTAACTACAACAATATTATATTCCTGTATGGGTGTTGTGTCAAGATAACCATAATAATAAAGTAATTTCAAACTACCCACAACTTCTAGTTATCTTAATGGATGCATCTAGAGATTGCTTTTGATAGAACTACATATAGTTCTATTGTATGGAAAAACATATTTGAAAAGTCAGGATTAATAATTTGACAATTTAACTTGTGAATAGCCTCTCAAATACTTCTTGTGTCCAGTTTACAACATCTATTCAACGGCAGACGAATGTATGAAAACTTCCCAATAATGCTCAATAGGTTGTCTTGGATAAATTCCAACTGACTATAAAATTTAAGATTGGTATGGATGCTTGCTAGAATAAACTTAATTCGGTCCTAATATAGAAGGAACAGAAATATTTAACTGCTTTACAGATTAAGGAATAAACCAGATACAGACAATAGGTATTTCTGAAAAGAATGTAGGACTGGAGGGGGTGAGTAGAGCTTAATAAATTCCTTTATTGAGCTGGATCCATCGCTAATATGAATGGTAGAGCTTTGCTTGCAGGAAGGTGGTCCTTGTTAGTCCGAGGAAACTTTACCTTCCTTGGAGCATCACTATCAACACTATTCAGGAGGCTCCTCTGAAATTCTGTAAAGCAATTTAATGGGGCTAGAACAAAGGGCACGGGCACTTTAGTCTACTTTTCCCAGCCCGGTTCCAGAAGTATAAACCTAACAATCTTCCCTATCTTTAGCATTGAAACCTTCTACTGTGAAACCAAACAAACAAAATTGTTTAAGAATGTTTGATATTGGATTTGTATTGGCAAGTTGATGGATATGGCTCAATGCTTCTGTTATGGACGGAACACTGTTTTTAACTTAAGTGAATGTGTACGATGCGTCGATTTTAATTGTATTTTAATGCTGAATGTTTTGGTTTTATACTGTATGTATACTATGTTTGGCATTGAATTGTTGCCTTTTGTTAGGCCGCTCTGAGTCCCCCCTCGGGGGTTGAGAAGAGCGGGGTAGAAATATTGGAAATAAATAAATAAATATCTCATTTAAAAAGAAAGCATGTTTCAATGGAACATAAGCCTTCTAGGTTGTATTCCCCACACCAGAAAATGCATTGTTGGAAATTACATGCAACATAATAATCTAGTATTTAATCCAATGCAGCTATCTGAGAAACAAGACAATTTACCTAATTACTTCAGTCCAGCGTGAACAATGTGATTTACGATGAAGATTCCTTTCTCGACTTCCTTTCCAGAATCTGTGAATAAAAGGACCACCAGGACAGTAAAATTAATACTTCAAAAGAAGAAAATACTCTCCCAAGTAGCACACATTATCATCATGCTCCAGAGAATTACTGTAATAGTACCTTGTGAACAAATGAAAGCTTTGGCGGTAGCTAATCCCACCCCCTTTCCCTACAGCAGCTTTAGCACTGTTTATAAACAATCCCTGGAAGCGACCATGAACGAACGCACGGCACTCTTTTACGTCAGAGGCAGATTGTCAGATCAGAGTGAATTAGGGGCTAAAGGCTAATTAGTTTAGGAGACGACTGCTCTGCCTCCTTTATTTGCCCCTGAAGTCAAGGCCAGGGTTTTCACATTTAATATGGCCAGTTTCCCTGACTGGTCTTCCGTGCGTGCAAACACACAACATGGTTGTTCAGTGGGTGAGTCATTAAGAGAGAAAAAACTGCAAGGTTCAAGTAGAAAAGATCCAGTCCTAAAACTCAAGAGACTATGGGGGGTCTGCTGTATTTGGGGCGATAGGAACTGGCTCTTTCGGGTCCGGTTTGGCACTACCTATACTTGTCACGACTCAATGCTACCGAATGCTGGGATTTGTGGTTTGGTCAGGCACAGGCGGGGAACGTTAGCAGACCTTTTAAAACTATAAGTCCCAAAATCCCACAGCATTCTTCCATGGCAGTTAAAAGTGGTGTCAAATACCATTAGTTCTAATGGTAGGATGTGATAAATAGCGATCGAAAGGGGTATTTCAGCTTGAATGTGCGTGTCTTCAAAGGCCCAGAGCAGGCCTGGGCAAACTTCAGCCCCTCCAGGTGTTTTGGACTACAACTCCCACAATTCCTAACAGCCTACCGGCTGTTAGGAATTGTGGAGTTGTAGTCCAAAACACCTGGAGGGGCCGAAGTTTGCCCAGGCCTGGGCTGTTAGGAATTGTGGGAGTTGTAGTCCAAAACACCCAATTGTGGGAGTTGTAGTCCAAAACACCTGGAGGGGGCCGATGTTTGCCCACGCCTGGGCTGTTAGGGTGTGGGAGGTGTAGTCCAAAACACCGGGCGGGGCTGAAGTTTGCCCAGGCCGGGGCTGTTCGGAATGGTGGGAGTTGTGGTCCAAAACACCTGGAGGGGCTGAAGTTTGCCCAGGCCTGGGCTGTTAGGAATTGTGGGAGTTGTAGTCCAAAACACCTGGAGGGGCTGAAGTTTGCCCAGGCCTGGGCTGTTAGGAATTGTGGGAGTTGTAGTCCAAAACACCTGGAGGGCCGAAGTTTGCCCAGGCCTGGGCTGTTAGGAATTGTGGGAGTTGTAGTCCAAAACACCTGGAGGGGCTGAAGTTTGCCCAGGCCTGGGCTGTTAGGAATTGTGGGAGTTGTAGTCCAAAACACCTGGAGGGGCCGAAGTTTGCCCAGGCCTAGGCTGTTAGGAATTGTGGGAGTTGTAGTCCAAAACACCTGGAGGGGCTGAAGTTTGCCCAGGCCTGGGCTGTTAGGAATTGTGGGAGTTGTAGTCCAAAACACCTGGAGGGGCTGAAGTTTGCCCAGGCCTGGGCTGTTAGGAATTGTGGGAGTTGTAGTCCAAAACACCTGGAGGGGCTGAAGTTTGCCCAGGCCTGGGCTGTTAGGAATTGTGGGAGTTGTAGTCCAAAACACCTGGAGGGGCTGAAGTTTGCCCAGGCCTGGGCTGTTAGGAATTGTGGGAGTTGTAGTCCAAAACACCTGGAGGGGCTGAAGTTTGCCCAGGCCTGGGCTGTTAGGAATTGTGGGAGTTGCAGTCCAAAACACCTGGAGGGCCGAAGTTTGCCCAGGCCTGGCCCAGAGAGGAAGAAGGCCGGGATCTCCACCCCTCGCCCCAAAGAACGCCACTCAACTGCCCGCCTCTCCCTGGGCCTTGCTGAGAAAGCCCGCGGCGAGGCCTAGTCCTCTGGAGCAGGCCTCGCCTCCTCCCTCTCCCGCTTGGGCCCAGAGGCCGACCCCCAGCGGACCCCTCACTCACCTCACTTGGGTCCCAAACTCTCCCTGGTGGGCTTCGCGCGCGCAGAGAACGAAAGGCCTCCTCCAAGAGCAACCGACGCCACTCGGCGAGCGAACAAGCCCAGTCACTTCCGCGGCGGCGGACAGGAGAGGAGGAGGGGGGGAGGAGTCGCCCGGCAGACCAACCGACGCCACTTTCCTCCGCGCATGCGCCGGCGCGAGCCCACCCTCCAGTTGACCCAGATTCCGGCGCGTGCGCATCTTGGCCTCGGCGCGCTCACTTCCGCGCCGCCATGCAGGGAGATTGGCTGAGTCGCAACGAGGGGAGAGTACTGCGCATGCGCAAGGCAGGCGGGGCCAAGAGAGAGAGAGAGAGAGAGAGAGTGAGTGAGAGAGAAAACACGGGAAGTCTTGTGACCTCGGCCACCATTTTGTGTTGAAGGGGTTCTTGTGGGCTCCTAAAATGGTAGGAAATGTTCTGTGTGCCAGGGAATGGGGGTACCAACTTTGCTTCAGTGGGAAACACCTTTTTTTTCAGGTAAAACTCAAGAAGAAGTACATATATTCAACCATGAATTGTGGGCCAGAACAAGGAGACCATGATGTGTGCCAAAATGGCCCAAATAGAAGCAAACGATGGCAGTGGCCATTAGGAAACCTCAACTATGAGGGACAACATGAGGAAACACACACAGAAAACCACATTGTCTGGTTTTTAACGAATTCATTGGTAAATATTGGTGGAAACTAAATATTTGGTCACCTACAAACAAGATTTCTAGGTCTCGCAGGCCTTGAAGAGGCTCCTCTGCCCTCCACTCATTACCTGTAGTAATGGCACCTATTTGAACTTGGAATCAGTATAAAAGGCACCTGCCTGTCCACAACCTCAAGCAGTCCCACTCCAAACTCCACTATGGTGAAGGTGATGGGCTGTCGAAGGGCACCAGAAACAAAATTGTCGCCCTGCACCAGGCTGGGAAGACTGAATCTGGAATAGGCAAGCAGCTTGGTGTGAAGACATCAACTTGGGGAGCAAGAATTAGAAAATGGAAGCGATACAAGGCCACTGATTCTTTCGAGGACTCAGAGCAGGGCTGTCCAACTGGCGGCCCCGGGGCCGGATCCGGCCCCGTAGCCTGTTGGACACGGCCCCACCTATGCCCTCAGCCGCCATTTTTAATTTTTTTAAAAAATCGATTTTTTAAAAAAATGGCGGCCGGGGGAGGGGGAGGCGGGGCAGGGAGGAGGAAGAGAGCTAGCTCCTTTTTTGGCGCCTCCCTACCTAGGAAGGGAGGGGCGCGAAAAAAGGGCAGAAGGCGGCGCCAGCGGGCGCGTCACAGGCCTGGCGTGACGCGCTGCCCCTTGGCACCGCCTACTCCTCTCGGCGGCTCCCCGGCCTAGGAAGGGAGGGGGCGCCGAAAAGGAGGAGTAGGCGGCCAGGGGCAGCGCGTCACGCCAGGCCTGTGACGCGCTGCTCTTGGCGCCGCCTACTCCTCCTTTTCGGCGGCTTTAGGAGGGGGGGGGGGGGCCTGGGCTGGGGCGGGGCCTGGGGCGGGGCCGAGTGGCCCCGCAGGTCATCAGTGACCTCTTATCCAGCCCTGGACCCGCCAGAAGTTGGACAGCACTGACTCAGAGCAATGGGTTCAAATGACAGGAAAGGAGATTCCTATACACACTGCTAAACCACAATGTTTAAAGGGGCAGTGTCAAAGGAATACCAAGACATAGCATATATAGGTAAAAACCACTATATTGTATGGCAGTATAAGCTCAATAGCAGAACAATATTACAAACAGTACAATGTAATGCAAATAATCATGTGATTAATACACAGTATGAGCATGAATCACAAGCCCATATACATGGTTGGGCGAAGGAGTATTCCACTTGGCACTGAGTAACCCTTAGTGAAGTCCTGGGTGTAGTGACCCATGGACCTGCGACTGAGTCACTAGGGGAACCTTGGTAGGTGGCAGAGCTGGTGGCTGCTATGGTGGGCAGGCCACCTAAGAAGGTTCCCCTATTGACTCGGTCGCAGGTCCATGGGTCACTACACCCAGGACTTCACTAAGGGTTACTCAGTGCCAAGTGGAATACTCCTTCGCCCAACCATGTATATGGGCTTGTGATTCATGCTCATACTGTGTATTAATCACATGATTGATTATTTGCATTACATTGTACTGTTTGTAATATTGTTCTGCTATTGAGCATAAACTGCCATACAATATAGTGGTTTTTACCTATATATGCTATGTCTTGGTATTCCTTTGACACTGCCCCTTTAAACATTGTGGTTTAGCAGTGTGTATAGAAGTTGCAATAGTGATTACTTTGTCATGTATTGAAAAGGAAAGGAGATTCCACCTGAACATTCCTAGCTGTAAGAGCTATTCAAAAACAAACAAAGCGAGAGTAGCTCAAATAATATATAATATAACAATAAACCCAAAATGGGAAAGTCCATAAATTCCTTTCTCATCAAACACTCTATAACATCAAAGGCTTCGTGCATATAAAGTACATCAATAACACTGTATACAAGGTGACGAAATAAAGTAGTCGTAGTTTGCATCAAAACAAGGAGATAGCCGGACAGATTGATTTGGGCGCCTCCTGTGTCGTGAACGGTTCTTGAGAAAGCAGACGCAAAACGGGGTGGCCATAATACAGTCTCCCGTCGACTCTGTCTGGATCGATTGTGAGCGTTCCAGCCTCCCTCAAACATTCGCATATTTGCACCGGTGCTGTGAGTCCAACCTATCTTCAACGGAGGATTGTGTTAAATTTTATTTGTGGACTTGTTATCAACTACTGAGACATTTCTTTGCTTTAAGACCACGATAACACTCTGGAAAAAACTTGAGCCACCAAGGACTCTATTTCCTTTGGACACTTGAATAACGCTTATAATCTGGATTATTCTCACAGCACCGGTTGATTCTTGTTTTGATGCAAACTACGACTACTTTATATCTTCACCTTGTATAGAGTGTTATTGATGTACTTTATATGCATGAAGCCTTTGATGTTATAGAGTGTTTGATGCGAGAGGAATTTATGGACTTTCCCATAAATAACCCTGCCCGGGTTATTTGAGAAAGGCATTGTGTGCCAAGCTTGGTCCTTATCAGTTGTTTATGTGGCTTGCAGTGGTTTCAAAAAGTGAGTGAAGGTACTTCAAGTCCCAGAATCCATGGTCCATACTCCTCCAAATTGCACCAGTTGTAGAGTGGGTCATGGGGGTTCTGTGTGCCAAATTTGGTCTTGATCAGTTATTGGATGAGGGTCACAGCATTCTTGGAAAGTGAGTGGAGGTACTTCAAGTCCCATAATCCGTGGTCCATCCCCCTCGATACTGCACCAGGACGTAGAATGAGTCATGGGGGCTCTGTGTCCCAAGTTTGGTCTTGATCAGTCATTGGATGAGATTGGCAGTGGTCTTGTGAAGTGAGTGGAGGTACTTCAAGTTCCATCATCCATGGCCCATTCTTCTCCAAACTGCACCAGGATGTAGAGTGGGTCATGGGGGCTCGGTGTGCCAAGTTTGGTCTTGATCAGTCATTGGATGAGGGTCGCAGCAGTCTCATGAAATTTGTAAAGGTACTTCAAGTCCCATCATCCGTGGTCCACCCTCCTCCAAAATGCAGCAGGATGTAAAGTGGGTCATGGGGGCTTTGTGTGCCAAGTTTGGTCCTGATCAATCACTGGATGAGGGTCACAGTGGGCTTGGGAAGTGAGTAGAGGTACTTGAAATCCCATTGTAGCAGCAAATTGGGAGTTATGGAACTCCAAGTGGCAAGTTACCTCTTACCAAAACGGCGGCATGGACGTGCGGGCGCAGGGATGAGGAATCACGCAACAACTTTACTGCTCAAGATGAAGTCAAAGATTTATTGATTACACCAGCTGGTGGGGGTTGCCCACAGAACGTGCTGTAAAGGGCAAACGGCCCCGGTCATCCTTAACACAAAGCTTTTATACCCTTCATGGCGGCATCCACAAAGCCTGCCCTTCTTCATAAACATTTCACAAACATCATTGGCTGGTGTCACAGAACATTTCATTAATCCAATAAAACATAACATTTTCATTTGCATCACATCTTAATCCCCTCCTATTTGTTAGAACAATGAACATTTCTATGGTAGTCTTTCTCACAGTACATCTATCAGTGGCTGGGACTCTCATGTTCCCAACTAGCAACATTTGGCTTCTGCGGACTCCTTGCCAGCAACGGAGGGGGCAGAATCCCTCTGCTCATGCGCAGTTCTTATCCATTTGGCACTAAGGTAAACAAACCTCACGCCTTGTACTGTTAGACCAATCTGAGCCTACGTTATCTACGCTAGGCACGGGATGTACTTTGGCAAATCACAGCATTGGCTAGAAGCACCAATCATAGTGTAACATTCACGGAGCCAGTGCCTGCTTGATTCTTGGCACCGAAACCCCCTTTTCTAATCTCTACACGTGTGCAGCATCACTCTCTGACTGTACCTCTGTTGGAAAAGTACCAAAACCGCTTTACCATCATCCATGGTGCGCCCTCCTCTAAACTACAGTCTAATGGAGTGTGGGTCATGGGGGCTCTGTGTGCCAAGTTTGGTCTTTATTGGTCTTGGTTCTGAGTTCAGTAGTCTGTGGGGAATGAAGGGTTTGAAAGTACTACAAATCCCATCATCCATGGTCCACCCTTCTCCAAACTCCAGTAGAATGTAGCGTGGGTCATAGGGGCTCTGTGTGCCAAGGTAGGTTACTGTCAATTCAGGCCATACACAATGTCCCATGAGCTGAGGCCTAGTCGGGAAAATCAAGTTAATGAAGCCTTACTGTCAATTCAGACCTTAAACAGCATCCCATTAAGTGAAGCCTAGTCAGGAAAATCAAGTTAATGAAGCCTTACTGTCAATTTTGGCCCTGGTCTGTGATTTGTAGGGGTTTCAATGTTCTGTGGGAAGTGAATTGGGTGACGGTACTGCAAATCCCTTCATTCGTGGCCCATCCTGCCCTAAAGTGCTCCAGGCTTTAAAGTGGGCCATTGTGCCTCTGTGTGCCAAGTGTGGTGTGGGCCACAATGCTCTAAGGAAGTGAGTTAATGTACTCCAAGTCCCGTCATCCCTGCAATCTGCAGCAGGATGTAGAGTGGGTCTTGGGGGTTCTGTGTGGCAAGTTTGGTGTTGTTCTCTCATTGTTGGGGCACGCAAAGAGTTTTGGTCTTAAACTCTCAACATGCCTGACAGCCTCAGGCCTTTCCCTTATCCCCCCCTGGCAGTTTAGTGTGTCGGAATGTTCGTGTTGGCTGGCCAATGATAGGCGTTATGCAAATACTCCCTCACTGGAACCAATCATGTTGTCAGAATGTAGAGGCCGGGAGCCAATCAGAATGCTGGCACATATCCACAAACCCACATACATACAAACTTTCCTCTTTATTAATATACTAGCTGAGGACCCGGCGGTGCCCGGGTTATTTGAGGAAGGCATTGTGTGCCAAGGTTGGTTCCTATTAGATGTGTATGTGGCTTGCAGTGGTCTCAGGAAGTTAGTGAAGGTACTGCAAGTTCCATTGGCCATGGTCCATCCCCCTCCCAACAGCACCAGGATGTAGAGTGGGTCATGGGGGCTCTTAGTGCCACGTTTGGTGTTGATCATTCATTGGATGGGGGTCGCAGTAGTCTCAGAAGGTGAGTGAAGGTACTTCAAGTCCCGTCATCCATGGTCCATCCCCCTCCAAACAGAACCAGGATGTAGAGTGGGTCATGAGGGCTTTGTGTGCCAAGTTTGGTCTTGATTAGTCATTGAATGAGGGTCACAGCAGTCTTGGGAAGTGAGTGGAGGTACTTCAAGTCCCATCATTCGTGGTCCATCCTCCTCAATACTGCACCAGAATGTAGAATGAGTCATGGGGGCTCTGTGTGCCAAGTTTGGTCTTGATCAGTGTTTGGATGAGGTTGGCAATGGTCTGGTGAAATGAGTGGAGGTACTTCAAGTCCCATCATCTCTGGTCCGCCCTCCGAACTGCATCAGGACGTCCATTGGATCATGGGGGCCTTTTGTGCCAAGTGTGGTCATGATTATGCACTGGATGAGGGTCGCAGCGGGCTTGGGGAGTGAATGGAGGTACTTGAAATCCCATCCATCATGGCCCATCCTCCTCTAAACTGCAGTAGGATGGAGTGTGGGTCATGGGGGTACTGTGTGCCAAGTTTGGTCTTGTGGTTCAGGGCCGCCTTGGTCTGTGGGGAATGAAGAGTTTGAAAGTACTACAAATCTCATAACCTGTGATGGTACTTCAAGTCCCATCATCCATGGTCCTCCCTACTCCAAACTGCAGTAGAATGAATCATGGGTCATAGGGGCTCAGTGTGCCAAGGTTGGTTACTGTTAATTCAGGCCATACACAATGTCCCATTAACTGAGGCCTAGTCAGGGAAATCAAGTTAATGAAGCCTTACTGTAAATTTTGGGCCTGGTTTGTGATTTGTAGGGGCTACAGTGTTTTCTGGGAAGTGAATTGGGTGAAGGTAGTGCAAATCCCATCATTCGTGGCCCATCCTGTCCTAAACTCTCTTTTGGGGCCTGTAATGTTCTGGCCTGCTCTGCTGGTAATTGTTAAGTTTAAAAGGCCGAATGGCAGGCAGCCGTTTTCTAAAAGCTGAGGGGGAGGAGAAAACAGGAATCCATGTTGTTTTCACAGAGCCAAGTGGGAGGAATGTTGATGGTGCATTTTTCCCCTCAGTGGGAAGAAATCCTGTTGTTTGAATGTAGAGGCCTGGATTCTGGGATGCTGGCTAATCAGTGGCAAGGGAATGTTGATGGTGCATTTTTCCCCCTCAGTGGGAAGAAATCTTGTTGTTTGAATGTAGAGGCCTGGATTCTGGGATGCTGGCCAATCAGTGGCAAGGGAATGTTGATGGTGCATTTCCCCCCCTCAGTATGAAGAAATCCTGTTGTTCGAATGTAGAGGCCTGGATTCTGGGATGCTGGCTAATCAGTGGCAATCAATGCCCTCTGTCTGGTGCCTTAGAATTTTGGAGTGGCGAGGCTGGCCAATCAAAGGACTTTATGCAAATAGCTGCCACTTAGAATTTTGGAGTGGCGAGGCTGGCCAGTCAAAGGACTTTATGCAAATAGCTGCCACATTTCTGCCCTCCGCACACATACATACATACAAACATTCCGCTTTATTAAGGTATACAGATAGAGAATAGAGATATAGAGAAGAGATATAGAGATATAGAGATAGAGATAATATATAGAGATCGAGATTATATATTATTTGAGCTATTCTCTCTTTGTTTGTTTGTGCATTGAACCGACAGCTTTCCTTTTCACTCCATTGTAAGAGCTAATCAGCACTGGAACTCTATGCCATGGAGTCTGGCAAACACTCGTTCCTTGGAAGCTTTTAAACAGAGGCTGGGTGGCCATCTGTCAGGAATACTTTGTGCTTTTCCTGCATGGCAGGGCGTTGGACTAGATGGCCCACATGATCTTTTCCAATTCTATGATTCTATTGTCTCTGGCTTTATAGCTTTCATGGTCAGCATGGATAGATATAAAGTTGAAGGAAATACATACAAGCCCCTAACACCGTGGGGTAATTGAAATGGTGTGTTACCCACATAGAAGAAATATATAGTCCAAGTACAAATAAATGAATAAGGATGAAGATAGGTAGCTGGTGTGTTTTTTGATTTATCCTAGGGTATTGTCTGATGGTAATAGGACCTTAAAAGACTTTGTTTTTACTAACAAGGTATTTTCTGAACTATGGCACAAAACACAGAAGAAACCACTCCTGGAAGAGTATTTTTGTTCTCCAGTTCTTATTATGCATCCAGAAAATCCTCTCTCTCTCACTCACTCTCTCTCACTCTGTCTCTCTCTCTCTCTCTCTCTCTCTCTCTCTCTCTCTCACACACACACTCTCTCTCTCTCTCTCTCTCTCTCTCTCTCCTGGCGCTGCTTACCTCCTCGGCCCGTCCTCCTCCTGCAGACTCCCCTTCTTCCTTCCCTAGGACCCAAAAGACCCTCGGCTGGCCTGGGATACGCCTGGAAAAAGTGGCTGCCTATTTACTTTTACCAGGCGCTTCCCAGGGCAGCCGAGTGCCTTTTGGGTCCTAGGAAGGAAGAAGGAGTCGGAGGAGGAGAGAGGGGCCGAGAAGGTAAGCTGAGGAGGAGGGGGGTGGCGGGGGAGGTGGGAGGGCTGGGGAGGGAGGCGTGTCCCCGCGCCCCTGGCCCACGCCCCTCGCCACCCGTTTAAACCGGGCGCCGGGGCGGCGGGGGAGTGTGGGAGGGGCTGGGGAGGGGGCGTGTCCCCCGCCCCCTGGCCCGCCCCTCGCCACCCGTTTGGGCGCCGGGGGGGGCGGGGGGTGGGAGGGGCTGGGGAGGGGGCGTGTCCCGCCCCTGGCCCGCCCCCTCGCCACCCGTTTGAACCGGGCGCCGAGGGGGCGGGGGAGGTGGGAGGGCTGGGGAGGGGGAGGCGTGTCCCCGCCCCTGGCCACGCCCCTCGCCACCCGTTTGAACCGGGCGCGGGGGGGGGGGGAGGTGGGAGGGCTGGGGAGGGGCGTGTCCCCGCCCCTGGCCACGCCCCTCGCCACCCGTTTGAACCGGGCGCCGGGGCGGCGGGGGAGGTGGGAGGGCTGGGGAGGAGGCGTGTCCCGCCCCTGGCCACGCCCCCTCGCCACCCGTTTGAACCGGGCGCCAAGGGGGGCGGGGGGAGGTGGGAGGGCTGGGGAGGGGAGGCGTGTCCCGCCCCTGGCCACGCCCCTCGCCACCCGTTTGAACCGGGCGCCGAGGGGCGGGGGGAGGTGGGAGGGCTGGGGAGGGAGGCGTGTCCCCGCCCTGGCCACGCCCCCTCGCCACCCGTTTGAACCGGGCGCGAGGGGGGGGTGGCGGGGGGTGGGAGGGCTGGGGAGGGGAGGCGTCCCCGCCCCTGGCCACGCCCCCCTCGCCACCCGTTTGAACCGGGGCGCCGAGGGGCGGGGGGGGAGGTGGGAGGGGGCTGGGGAGGGGGAGGCGTGTCCGCGCCCCTGGCCCGCCCCTCGCCACCCGTTTGAACCGGGCGCCGAGGGGTGGCGGGGGAGGTGGGAGGGCTGGGGAGGGGGAGGCGTGTCCCCGCCCCTGGCCACGCCCCTCGCCACCCGTTTGAACCGGGCGCCGAGGGGGCGGCGGGGGAGGTGGGAGGGGGCTGGGGGGGGCGTGTCCCCGCCCCTGGCCACGCCCCTCGCCACCCGTTTGAACCGGGCGCCGAGGGGTGGCGGGGAGGTGGGAGGGGCTGGGGAGGGCGTGTCCCGCCCCTGGCCACGCCCCTCGCCACCCGTTTGAACCGGGCGCCGAGGGGTGGCGGGGGGAGGTGGGAGGGGGCTGGGGAGGGGGAGGCGTGTCCCGCCCCTGGCCACACCCCTCGCCACCCGTTTGAACCGGGCGCCGAGGGGGGCGGCGGGGGAGGTGGGAGGGGCTGGGGGGGGGGCGTGTCCCGCCCCTGGCCACGCCCCTCGCCACTCGTTTGAACCGGGCGCGAGGGGGTGGCGGGGGGAGGTGGGAGAGGCTGGGAGGAGGGAGGGGTTTCCCCTCCTCCTTCCAGGTCCCCCGCCGCTCTTCCTGATCAAGGAGGAGGCGGAGGAGGCGCTCTGGCTGCCATGTGCGAACGTTCTAAGCGTTCGCGCTGGCAGCGAAGTGGCGAGGTGGGAGTTCAGTTGGCAATTTTTGGGGTTCGTTTTTGGGGTGTTGGGAGGGATGTAGGTCCGGTTTTTGCTGTTGTCTGTAGCGAGTGTAATGGTCCAGTCTGTTGTCAAGTTTGGTGCTTCTGCGAGCCATAGTTTCTTTGTCTATATACGACATTAAACGGACTGACCAAAATTATATATATAGATTAGTGTATGTGGCCCTGAACCACAAGACCAAACAGAATAGCTAGTCTATCCCTTCTAGTCTTAAAAGCCAGGTGTTTGCTTCTCATTGTTGATGAATAAGAGAGATACGGATCTTGTACTTGATGTAGTGAAGAGTCTTCATAGCTTATAGTGTAGCTTCATGAATTTAGGTTTCTTTTTGATGCCATAATAGCAGGCCAATGCAGCAGCTGAAGCCATCCTTTTCTTATGAGGTAGTTACTTTTCCCCTCGTTGGGAGCACTTTCAGAAGCATTAGGAACTATGTTTCAGACCCAGTTTTGCCCTTTCTTTTGCTATTCACCCACCCAGTCTATATAAATGGTCTGTTCCTAGGCACTTCACTTTATATATCTGAAGAATGAATCTACTTTCAATCCACTTTAAATCTGGTTGCTGCCTCCTGCAGAATTCTTGTGTTGTAGTTTAAGGAGGAGCCTTTAACAGCTTCACTAAACTACAGGAGACAGAAATCGGATTTAAAGTGGATTCATTCTCTAGTGTGATGAAGTAGCTAGTGTCAAAAGCTTATGCCACCAGCATTGATATTTCAGTTAGTTTCTAAGGTGCTACTTCATAGACAGTCACAAAAATCACCAAACGTACATTTCATAGTGTAAAAACATGTTCTCATAGCATGGATAATATCCATAGATCCAGATGCTTATTACAAAAAGATTTACTCCAAACCCACCACTTAATCAGGTATAACATTGGTAGCAAAGTACAACTACAATAACCACCATGGCACAAAAAATGGATCCAAGTTCTGGATTCTCACAGATCCATGTGAATTCTATCCACATGTGATTCACAACCTACATAATTTAACATATCACATTTGAAACCACAAATAGAAACAAAAGTATCATGGATTCTCTACATCCACTATGTGATTGTGGCAGAAAACATGGGCCCAAAGTGTGAATTAGGTCTCTTTCACAGACAAAACAAATGTGTGAAAAATCAGACTTCTAGCAATACTGAGAAGGACTAAAAACATTCACAATATTTTCCATATAAAATACGGTAGTCAGAAAGAGCGAGAGGGAATGTGGTATCTTCTGTAAACTTTATGAACCACTGAGATGAAACTGGAACAAAAATACTGAAGAAAACACCAGTAGGTATACATTTACAACAAGAAAGGACATTCAGTTTGAAAAGATGGTAATTTCATGCTGGAAACTGATCTCAGATAGATAACTAATCAAACTAGGACTGAAGCAGTAATTTGTGATTGGAGTTTCACATTCAGGATATACCATACTCCAGTGTTTCACAGATGAAAATCAGTACACATGAAGCTGAACAGCATCCAAGTGTGTGACCTAAAAGGGGTAAACAAATTCCAAGTTGCTTTTAAAAAAATATCCATATAATTATGAATATTGGTTCAGTGAATTATTTGTTTCAACTACCCAATTAATATAATTCTAAAATATTCAAAACCAAACAAACTGCTTTCTATTTTAGCATTGTTTTGGCAGTGACTTTGATTTTGATATATATGTAAGTACATAATTTTGGCTTTTTAGTGCTTATTTTAAGCTCTGTATATACTGTATCTGAAGGTGAATTCAGATTTGTTAGAGAACTAGGATTGATTTTTTGGGGTCAAAATATAATAGTTTATGAATTTAATCTAAATTGTTTTTTTTAATATTAATTGTATTTAATATTTGTATCTATTAGATTGTATTGTAATGCTTTAATCATTAGCTGCTTTGAGACTACTTATGAAATTAAAAAGCTGGATATAAATAAAAATAATATATCATCACCAAAAAAAGTTGATGTTATGAGTTTGCTTTCCAGACTCCACACTTAGATCCTTTCTTCTTGGCACTGTTGTAAAATCAAAGAGCAGAGGAAATACATTTTTAGGTTTTAAATTGTATTGTATTTTCTTTACTGTAATCTGCTTTGAGTCTGAGGAAAAAAAGGATGCAAACAACAACAATAGGTTCTGAGATCTTTTCCATGGAAATGGGGGTGGAAATATTGGGAAGCCATGATTAGCTCGTCCAACAGAATAAAGGTCAGGTCTTTGCTTCTGTAGGCTATATTTCAGAGTAAGAAACTGGCAAAACCCTTCTGCACATGCTGTAATACCTAGAAGTAACCAATTTAAAAGCGCGGAGGTGGGTGGGTAGCTAAATGATATTTGGCCAATGGGTTAAGAGGTAAAAAGCATGTGTTAAAAAGGTGCACTTATAACCCCATTTTGGCTGAAAAATGTTCACTTTTGCATGACTGTATATCTCTGCAGACATGCAATTGTGCTTTTCTTCCTTCTCCCCTGTGTTAAACTGCTCCAGTGCAGGTACACTCCTGAAACAGCTGATCAGCTGATTGGGCTGTCAAACAGGCACACAAATGGTTCCAAAAAGCAAACATGGAGAGAAAATAGAGATCTCTGAAACTCATTCTTTTACACTTTTAATTTTAAACAGAGGTTGAATTAACAATCGAGGTAAGAGAGAGATTGGACAGAAGTTTTTTTAAAAAAAAATTCCTCCGTTATGGACCTCATATGCACACATTCGAATCTGCTTATATCCCTATATGATTTGTTTGTTTCTGCACATAATAAATATCGCAATTGAATTATTTAACTAGCACCATAGTAATAGAAAATATTATTTCTTTATTGGGAGTCATCCACTTGAAATAACATTGCTCCCGGACAATTTCCAACCAAAAATAGTATTTATTTTCCTAGCCTTGCATACATCTCTCTGTGAAATGCTTACACACACCCTTGCATCCTCTCCCTTTCTTCAATGAGAATCCATACAGACCCATCAAGTTGCCTGTTGACTAATAGTGGCCCCATGAATTTCATAGGGTTTTCTTAGGTAAGGAAGTGGCTTTGCCAATTCCTTCTTCTAAAATCTAACCTACAGTTTCTGCTATTTATTAGTGGTCTCAATTCAAACTTTGCTAACCAGGGCATAACCTGCTTAGCTTCCAAGATTAGCCTTCATTCAGGCTATGCTAGGCTACAGAAATCAATAGACAAAATTACATGATATTATGCTAACCTAGAAATAAGTTTTAGGCTGGTATCCATTTCTTTAAACATTGAAATGTTGATTTAAAAAAATATATAGTTATGGCTTTTAGCTCATAATGGGATGGAATTATCAAGGAGAGAAGTCATGAGAGCATTAATACCTCCAAAGTAGATTAGTACGTCAAGATTCAAGAAGGATACCTGGTAGTAGTTTGATTTGTCATAAATAGATTTCAAGGTCATGTGTAAGTGGTTTTTAGAGTAGGAGTGATTTTGTGAATCTGGTTTTATCTTGTATTTTTGGAAATACAATTTGTTTCTTTTAAAATTTAATCTGCAAACTCAAAAATTGGATACAGTTTATATTGAGATTTTCTAACCAGTAATGCTGTGGTCCAACCTTTAAATGCAATCAATTTTCTATTGATTGCATTTAATAGAAAGAGACAAATAGTGTGTGTGTGTGTGTGTGTTTTAATATCAGTTGAATAAATAAAACACTTACTTAATCATGCAGTCTGTTCTTTCCCTTGCTTAAGCTAAACAGAATGGACAACCTGACACTTAATACAGAGAAGACACGTGCTCTTAGCCAGAAGAAGACAGATCAGGAATAGGGATTCAGCCTGTATTGGGTGGCAAAAAGGACAGGATTATAGCTTGGGTTCTCTCCTCAACTTAGACCTGAGCCTGGATGCTCATACATTTGCTATGATCAGGAGTGTGTTTGCACAGATAGAACTAGCCTGCCAGCTGCAGGCATCCCTTGGGAATTCAAATCTGGTTATAGTGTCTCTTACATCCCTTTTGAGTTATTGCAATACATTCTATGGCCCCAACTACACTGCTCATTTAATGCAAAGAGGGGTTTGCTTTGCCATCCTCTGAGTCTGAGATTGTGTGACTTTGGATTTCTATGGCTGAGGGGAGATTTGAACTCTGAGCTTTAGAGTCATAGGTCAGTTTTCAAACCACTATACTATGCTGGCTACTCATCGCAATATGGTTTATTTCTCTATGGTCACTCAAATGTTCATTTCTTCTGTTGAAAAAGTTAAGATGGGTATGTCTTGTGCCAATATTAAGATGGATTACTCTGGCCAAAAGTGTGGAGGTGAAAGTTATTTGGAATCCATAATCTGAATGCGATTTTCCTACTTCTTGGCAGGGGTTTGTTCTGGATGGCCCACGAGGTTGCTTCCAACTCTATGATTCTGTGTTTCTTGGACATCATATGCTTGTGCTTGGGTGATGTAGAGTTGGTGTATATTAGAATCTAAAAGGTTCATCCAAAATTATCATTTAGTATTTAAAGACCAGCAATTCTGTAATAAGCCAAAAGAGGTCACTATCACATTATTGATGTCTGTGAGCAGCCCTTCAGAGCTAGTAAGAAAACATGGTGTAATAAAACGTGTGTGTGTGTGTGTGTGTGTGTGTGTGTATTGAGCCTCTGAAACAAGACTGCAAAAACACGTACTTAAGTATAACTTCATTTTTTCAATTCTGACATTATTCCTTAGTCTAACAATGAGTGAAATTAACTCTTCTTTGTTCATTTATTATAGTAAAACCATTTTTCAGAGAAAGAGGGGATCTAAATAAAATATGTAGAATGGCTGTTGAATTGTAATTACTTTGTCCAAGATGAAGATGTTGTGCCATTTGATATCCAGGAGATGTCGGTGTGTCTAGTAGGATGCATCTTTGGTTGGACTGGGAAATTGGGTCTCTTATAATTCATCAGCTCTTTCTTCACCTAAAAGCATAAACTACCTCTTAGTCTTACAAAGCCAGAAGAAATTCTTCTGCTAATGAATTTCAGAAACAAAGTAGGATAGTTATGGCATTTCTCAGTAATGTCTGATGCTAGCAGTATCTGAGCTGGTAAAAGCAAAGTATTCCACTCTTGAGTAAAGGAACGTCAAAACAGGCTATTTAAAGCCCCTTGGAGCTATATGATGAAATGGGCAATGCTATTTTTTCTCATTTCATTTTTCAGTTCATTTACTTCATTCTGTTTCAAGCTATGTCTCGTATTCTGTGATGGGATCTATAGTAACATCATGTGGTATCTCTGCCCCACTCCATTTGTGCAGCCTAAAATTACTTTAGGGACTTATCTAGATTTCAGGTTTATATCAAAAAAAGGGTTGTGAATTGGAGAAGAAATTTGTTCTGTTTCACTGGTGGCATGGTCACTATTGTTTAACAACCCCCTATCTTAAAGTGATATCTTAATGAGCTTTCATTTGTGCAGACATGGAGAGGCTGGCTGAAATGATTATCACCAGGGGAAAAGATAGATATAAATAAAGGGATGAATGAATACATGGCAGGAAATATGACTGATGAAAACTGTTTTATATTCATGATACAATTGGATGCATAAAGCCACCATGGTGTTATGGCTTGGGTGTTGAACTAGGACTCCAGAGAGCAGCCACTGAAACATATTAGATTACTTTGGGCAAGTCACACGTCTGTGCCTCAGAGGAAGGCAAAGGCAAATTGCCAAGAAAATCCTATGATAGGTTCATCTTAGAGTTGACATAAGTCAGAAGCTACATGATGGCACACAATAAGAGCCATTAAACTACTGTTTATTTTTCAGCTGTATGTTTTCACATGATTTAACTATTATTTGTTTGTTTTTATTTATTGTGTCAGGAACAAACCAAGGGTACAGTTGTAATGTACTTTAAAAAAAACACAAAGTTTAAAAACTTGGTAGGCTAGTTGTATTAAATGTCATTTGACCATTAGCTGGCCACTTGGAGTCTATCTGGTGTTGCTATAAGGAGGTCCTCCATTGTGCATTAGGCAGGGCCCAGACTGCATTGTAATAGGTGGTCTGTGGTTTCCTCTTCTCCACAATCACATGTTGTGGACTCCACTTTGTGGCCCCATTTCATAAGGTTGGCTCTGCATCTTGTGGTGCTAGGGCACAGCCTATTCAGTGCCTTCCAAGTCACACAGTCTTCTGTAATGTGGCATGTCTCATTAAGAGCCACATCCCCTGTTTTAGCATGGTGAGGTGTGTTCCACACTAGACATGCGCGTACTCAGCAGCAGAATAGCAAAGTGCAAGGGCAGATGTCTTCACTGTATCTGGTTGTGATCCCCAGGTAGTGCCAGCTTTCATATGGTATTGTTTCTGGTGCCCACTTTTTTGCTTGATATTCAGGCGGTGCTTCTTGTAGATCAGAGAACAGTCAAGGGTAACTCCCAGGTATTTGGGTATGCTGCAATGCTCCAGTGGGATCCCTTCCCAGGTAATCCTCAAAGCTCGAGATGCTTATCTGTTATTAAGAAGAAAAGCACATGTCTGTGTTTAGGATGTATTAGGAATCAGCTTCTGTACAACCATCTTAAAGCTCCCTGCGTGAGTGGTGATGGCACAATCGTCAGCATAGATGAAACTCCCTGTCTCTTCTGGCAGTGGCTGTTCATTTGTGTAAGTGTTAAACATTGATGGAGCAAGCATGCTCCCCTGAAGCAGGCCATTCTTTTGTTTTCAAAGACACGAGATCACTACAAACAGTAGTACATCAATTACAGTAGTAATAGGTTTTTACAACATTCCAATGCTATTACAATACCCCCCTTTCTCCTGGCACGCCATACCTACATGCCAGGAGAGGGCAGGCAGCAGTGTAATGGCGGTCGGGTAAGTTCTTTTATTTATGTTTTAATGGGGGGTTGAGAGGGGGTTAGAGCCGAGACTGCTGTGCAGGTGGCCCTTTCAGAAGGACTTCTGAGGGACCAGTTCAGACTCCACTCACAGCAGGAAATATGTGGGTCTTTCAGGAAGACCCACTTCTTTCCCTCTAATAAAAAAATCTTGGCCTAAAGCAGAGTTTTCCTGCTTTGCTCCAAATGCACTCGCTTTTCTGTGGGGCATCATCTGGATGCTAATCTTCTCTGTATCGTTCCAATTTTAGTATATGTGCTGCCAAAGCTCGCTTCGGCAGCACATATACTAAAATTGGAACGATACAGAGAAGATGAGCATCATCTGGATGCCCCACTTGAAGAAGCTGGAGGGCATGCGTTTTAGGGCCTATCTGGATGAGCCCTCAATGGTGTCAAACAGCATTGATTCTACAGTGTAGATGCACCCTAAGTTGGAGATTTTTTTATTTCTTAATTAAATTTTTTAATTAAATTGACAATCTTCATTATAAATTTCATCATGAAGCTAATTACATAATTGAATTACTATTAAGAATCCTGTCAAATGATATCACACTACTACTACTGGCATTCTGGCACAGAAACAGAAGGGTCCCATCACTCTATAGTAGGTAGTGGGAACATAGCAGGAGAGGGCACTATTGTTAGATGCTATATTTAAAGTCTTATATGGTTTAGGTCCAGGTTTCTTTTAAGATCACCTGTCCTGTATAATCTGCCCCATACACTCAGGTCCTCTGGAGGACATTTACTTTAGTGAGCTAGGATTAGTCTGACAACTGTCATTCAGAGTTTTGTTTTCTCTTCGTAGGCTCTGTGAATGCATCCTTATGAAGCCTGCGCGCCAAAGCAGGCTCCAACGGAAACTTCCCCAGTTTGAATTTTTCAAGTTTTGGCGGTAGCTCTGCCCAGCCCTCCCAGAGGGCATATAAGCCGCTCAACGCGCATGTGACGACCTGCCACTGATTTTGGAGATTATTAATTAAAATAATACTCCCGGTAGTACTGCCACCAACCTAATACTCAAATTAGGATTTTGAGATTGTTAAGATGTTTACTTGGTAGTTCTTTTAACCAAGCCGCCCAAAACAACCACACTGTGAGGAACTAAAAGATAGAGAGATGGAAGCTTCTTAAAGTTAACAAATAAAAAGAATTTATTAATTAACAAACGGCTAGCAATGAGGCACAGATCGTAATGGTTCTATAGAGAGGCAACAATAGTGTATGGTTACTGATAATAATATGCTGGAGCGTGCGGTTACAGAAAATAAGATGCTAAGTGTGTGGTTACAGAAAAATAGTGCACTGAGCTTAGATCTTAACAATACTCTAGTCAGTACTGAGTCTTGACTAAAATATAAACCTGTCACCCTATTGTCTGAAAATAGCAGTGAACAGCTGGTTCCTATTAGGGCTTCTATCCACTAGAAATCCCCCTGAGTCTTGCCTGACTGAGTTAGCTACCTGCTAGCTCCCAGCCTCTAAAACCCACCTTTCCCTCTATACACTGAGGAGACAAGGTGTTTAGTCTGACTCTACAAAGTCAGCCATAATGGCTCTAACCTAACTATCAGTGTCACCCCAAACACCCTGAATGTGCCACTATAGTAACAGACTGGTCAGAATCTATGGCTGAGGCTTGGAGGATATTGTCACTCCACCCTCAAACCATGACAGCTAGAGCTGAGATGTCTCTCAATCAAAGCTCTGCCCAAGACTGAGAATCTTTCTGACAAGATCCCTCCTTTAATTATAAACACAAGTGGGTGTCTCTTGTATTAATCATAAACAAAGACACAGAGTCTAGAATAGTAAAATGCAAGAATCTATAAATTGTAATCTCAGTCCCTTCGAAGGGGATGGGAATTCCCATGACAAATGTATGTTTTCTCCCCTGAGACTGATCGTACCCTCTGTATATTTGTACTTGTATATTACTTACTGCCTTGCACCTCCTTGATATAGAGAGTATTATGTGTACTTAAGGCATGTTTGATTACTTTGATTGTATCATTATGTTATGTTCAGCTGCCTCTCTAGCAGTTTGATTTGCTTATGCTCTGAGTATCTGATGTATTAATGCATATGTTGCCTATGAGATTTCACATTGCTATAGTCCATTGCACTGTTACAGAGCAACCAGCACCTATATCCCCATTGAAGGGACTGAGATTACAATTTATAGATTCTTGCATTTTACTATTATAGACTCTGTGTCTTTGTTTATGATTAATACAAGAGACACCCACTTGTGTTTATAATTAGTACTTCGGGTACCTGCCCTAGTTTAGTTAGATTGTTTACGCTTTTCACATTGGGCTTTAGCCATTAGTGCTCACAATGGAAGGAGCAGCCAATGCAGAACCAGTGGAATCCTTCAATCAGGAGGAAGTAGATTCAGCCATCCTACGATGGGACTATTTTACTAATATTGAAGGGAATGCAGAACATGAGGAGTCTAACCCTAACCAGATTGCAGAGGACCTTCTGAAAAAGGAACTTAGACTAATTAAGGTCCAGTTAACTGCCTCCTCACTTGCTGAATATGTACGGAGATCTATGATCCCAAGAGGCCTGAGAATACAAATTCAACCAGGCAATTATGACTTTGACCCAGCCTTTCTCAGATCATGGGAAGCCATCACAGACAAGTGTTCACGTGACCTCTTGGTCCTCATTATCAAGAGGGCCACGGTCGAATCTGATGAACTAGAAAAAGAGATATCTGCCATCAAGGACACTCTCAAGGAGACTAACCAATCGATAGATTTGGAGAAAATAAAGAAAGAGTATGATGACTTACTTAATGAAACAAGACAGGCCAAAATCAATAAATTACAGCGTGACGAGAAAGACTATAAAGATGAAAGGGTCTACAAATTGAAGTACCAACCTAACCTGGGACAAACGAATAGACAGGTCAAATTTTCTAGAGAATCAGTGAACTCCAATAATTCCAAAGGCAGTGGAGGTGAAACTAGAGCAGATAATAGAGCAGATAATAGATCAGATGACTCTGAAGGCCCATCTACCTCCAACCAATATTCCCTCAGGAGTGGTAATAACTCCAATAGGGACAATCGTGGTCGTAAACAAAAGAATGTTTTTCGGGGGAGAGGGGGGAAAAAGAAAGCAACATAGTCTTGAATCTTTCGAGCCATGCGCTCACTGAACGGGAACTGGGACTAGTAAGCAAAGGTTTTTCGTATGTCATTACACCCTGCTGTACGGATATAGATATGAGGAGAGATTTGGCTCATCTGTTTCGTACTGTCAGATTAAAAGAATTTTTTGCAAATGCTCAACCTACAGCTTCTAGTGTACCTTTTTCCAAGTTCAAACCCCCCAGTACCTTCACACCCCACAACATTTCCACACGACTGAGATCTTTTGAATACACTGTTCTGTAAGAAGTTAACAAGATTAACCACCAACAAGATAGAACCAAGACGAACCTTTCCACTGAAGAAGTTAAAATCCTAGAAGAACTGGGCAAGAATCCTGCCCTCATATGGAGGAGGGCAGACAAAGGAGGGGCCATTGTATGCCTTAACCGCACTGATTACGTGGAAGAATGCGAGAGACAACTAAGAGACACTCAGTTCTACAAAACTTTGGACCATGATCCAACCAAGAAATTCTCTGCCATCATCGCTTCAGCAATATATGAAGGCCAAGTGATGGGCTATATAAGTGAACAAGAAGCCACCTATCTGATGAATACCACCCCTATGATACCATTATTCCATACCTTACTGAAGATACACAAACCTGAGAGGCCACCTAGAGGCAGGCCCATCGTATCAGGGGTATCTAGGTTATTAGAACCAATTGCCAAGTACCTAGATTTTATTTTACAACCATTTGCACAGAGTACCCCGACCTACCTCAGGGACACAGCGGATTTTATATCAAAAATTGAGAACACCAGGGTAAACCCCAATGACCATCTTATTTCTGCAGATGTGACATCGCTGTATACACACGTCCCGCTGGAAGAAGTAAGAACCATCATATTTGATCTACTTGAAACCAGACCCAATAGGAACCAGTTACCGACTCACTTCCTCATTGGATTATTGGATCTGGTCTTTGACTATAACTACTTTTCCTTTAGAGGGCAGTTCTTCCTTCAAACAGAAGGGGTCGCTATGGGGTCAAGTGTAGCCCCCACAGTCGCCAACATCTTCATGTCCCACTTGGAGAAGCTACACCTCCTTTCCCCCACATCGGGACCCATGGCCAAGAGGATCAAAAAATGCTTCAGGTACATAGATGATGTGTGCCCGAGTGCAAGGTGGTACCTGTATGGAAGAATTCACCGCATGGCTTAATACATGGCATGATATGATCTCATTTACAGTGACACATAGCCATACAGAGATGAATTTCTTGGACGTCACCACCTACATCGAGAATTCTAGGATCTACATCAAAAATTATCGCAAACCCATCCAACCTAATTCATACCTCCACTACAACAGCTACCACACATTCGCATTAAAAAACAACTTACCCTTTTCTCAGCTACTGCGACTGAAAAGAAACTCGACCACAAGAAGAGACTATGAACTGGAAGCAACTAGGATGATGACTGAATTCAAAGAAAGGGGATATCCAGATCACATTCTGCAATCAGCTAAGAAGAGAGCAGATGGGAGACCACGCAAGGAACTACTTAGACCCAAAAAGAAGAATTCATCCCAACGAATGGTATGGCCTCTTACCCTCAACCCCCACAATAGAGACATCACCAACATAGTGCGCAGGCATTGGCCTATGATCTCTGATATCCCTGGTCTGGAGGAGTTCCCAATGGTCGCTTACAAAAGGACTAGGAATATAGGGGACATACTGTCACACACAGATATAACTCCACCCAAGGAGTATACTTTCGGTAGGGACACACCCTTGCCAGCACTGTGCCATATGTGGAAATATCCTAAAAGGGAAAACAGCCTACAGTACTGCCAAGCAACGTGTCTTTCATTTGAACTCATGCGCAGACTGTTCAAGCTCCGGCCTCATTTACCTGGTCACCTGTCCTTGCAAATTACAGTATGTGGGAATGACCTCAAGAACGTTACGCCAAGGAATTACGGAACACAAATCACGCATCAGAAATCATTCCACGGATTCTGGGTTCTATCTACATTGCAATACACTTCAACACACTCCCAAGGACCTCAAAGTGCAAGTATTGGAAAGGGTTAATCCCCCACCACATGGAGACTTCAATAAACTACTGAGAAACAAAGAAACCACCTGGATCCTCAAAATAGGATCAGAGGAAGGTTCAGGATTAAATGATGCAATTTCAATTGGTGCTTTATTGGGCCATTAATCCCCAATTAAGCCTCTCTACTTAACATCTGTGGATGCTGAATATCCCTCACATTCATCTGAATGTCATGGCGTCCTCTACTTCCATGGTGGATTGAATGACCTACTGATTCTGGTAATTATATTCCTCTTGCTCCTTTAATCTGGATACCTGTACGTTGGGAGAGGAAATCTAAATGCTACTAAGTCTATTATCATTCCTAGATGCTTGGATGCCAATCA
The DNA here is from genome assembly GCA_030556195.1 of Anolis apletophallus. Classification (NCBI taxonomy): domain Eukaryota; kingdom Metazoa; phylum Chordata; class Lepidosauria; order Squamata; family Anolidae; genus Anolis; species Anolis apletophallus. The sequence goes on from JARBWK010000001.1 coordinate 78,150,300, forward strand.
ACACCGCAGAGAATTCCCCTGACGAAGCCCGAGGGGCGAAACGGTGACAAGCCGGCCTTACATTCGTAGCGCCGTTGGACTGCTCACTCCAGATGAAGGAGACCCCCATGCAGTTCCTACATCCTTATTTCTTCCCTTGAACTCCTGGTACGATTCATTCTCCCGCTTGATCTTCCCTTGCAACCCAATTCAATAGCGCACCGCATTCCGCGGCTTTTTTTCGCTTCCGGGTTTACTTCCGCATTTGCGACCTTTACGGCTCCCCGGAGCGACAGGAGACGCTGCCTTACTGCGACACATGGATGAACGCTACTACAACACATTAACTCTCCTGTAAGTGCCTTTCTACATTACTGCTCTACAGAACGTCTAATTGGGCTGCCAGTACGCCAGGGAGAACTTCCACCCAGCGCACTGGGAGGACTTTTCAGCGGGCCTCCGAAGGGGATGGGAATTCCCATGACAAATGTATGTTTTTTCCCCTGAGACTGATCGTACCCTCTGTATATTTGTACTTGTATATTACTTACTGCCTTGCACCTCCTTGATATAGAGAGTATTATGTGTACTTAAGGCATGTTTGATTACTTTGATTGTATCATTATGTTATGTTCAGCTGCCTCTCTAGCAGTTTGATTTGCTTATGCTCTGAGTATCTGATGTATTAATGCATATGTTGCCTATGAGATTTCACATTGCTATAGTCCATTGCACTGTTACAGAGCAACCAGCACCTATATCCCCATTGAAGGGACTGAGATTACAATTTATAGATTCTTGCATTTTACTATTATAGACTCTGTGTCTTTGTTTATGATTAATACAAGAGACACCCACTTGTGTTTATAATTAGTACTTCGGGTACCTGCCCTAGTTTAGTAAGATCCCTCCTTTAGTCATCTCTGCTCCTCCCCTCTGGCACTCAGCCAATCACAGGGCACTCCTATCTCTGAGCAGGATTGACTCTAAGGCCACGCCCTCTCTCTGGCTATGCCCTCCCCCTGATGGCTGTTAGCTGCAAATCCCTTACCAAAATGTATGCCAGCTATCTTCCAACATAAATACAAAACTTCCAAGCAGGCTTTCCACCCACTTAGGACAGGTGAGTCCTTACAGCGCGCCTCCCACATTCCTTTGTTTTACGCCACACGGCTAACATCGGAACTTCTCCAAGTGTTCTTCTAGAGAGTTTGTCTCCTAGTATGTCCACGGCGAACTTCACGCACTGCGTTGCTTGTTCGAAGAAGATCCCGGACTGTGACGCCCACTCGAAGTGTCTCCGGTGCCTTGGTGAGGGCCACATTGTTCCAACTTGTGTTCATTGCCAGGCACTCACCGCACAGTCTCGGAAGAGCAGGGCATGGCGTCTCCGTGCCATCTTGCTGGAAGAAGCACCTGCCTCTGCTTCGATGGTGACGGCTGTCCCATCGACATCTTCGGTTGGAAGAACTGTGGCAGTCCCTTCAATGTCGAGCTCTCTCCCGGCTGGGAAGAAGCATCCGTCGAAGGTGAAGTCAAAGTCCACGACTACGACAAGGTCATCAAAACCAAAGACAACGACTTGCACGGTGACCACCGAGACCATGCAGCCGACACGCTTCCGTCGGCCGTCGGTGAGCTCGGTCGCTTCCGGCCTGTCCCAGAGGTCTGCCTTCTCAATGACTCCCTCCACGAAGGCCATGAGGATCGCCTTCAGTAGGTCGAGTGAGGAGGCCCGTAGAGCGGAGACACAGCACACCGTGCCACCGACTCCGGGGAAGTCTATGGAGACGGCCACCTCAAGACCACCGTCTTGAATCCTCGGCCTCGACGTTGTCACGAGCACCGACGTTGGGTGTGTCGTCAAGAAGCACATCTCATGTCCGTACTCTCGCTGCAGAGAGTATGACAGTGACGGTGAGGGAAGAGGCGACAGAACTCACCAGAGGACTCTGTCCAGACGGTCGTCCAGATCCCTCCAGCTCAGACATCGGTGCGACAACTCTTCATCGCACCGACTCCAGAAAAGGGCCAACAGACCACGAGGATGGCTTTAAGCACCGGCGTCGAAGATACCGCCTGTGTTGACTGCTGCTGTGCTGACCGCTCCTGTGCTGACCGCTTCTGTGTTGACCACTGCTCCTGTGTTGTCCTCTACACTTCCGGCCCAGTCTGCCCCGGAAGAGAAGGCCCTGTCTTGTGTCTCCAAAGGAGAGATAGAGGATGAGGATGTCCCTCGATCCATCGTCTCTGGGTCTATTCTATCTTTGGGTCTCGAAAGGACACCATTTGTCGATGCCTGTGACCCAGACCCTCAAGACGAATAGAGGCCTGGTACAGGACGGACGAGCAGGACAAGGAGTGGCTTAAACACCATCCAGCCCCTAACTCCATGGTCTGAAGGCTTCCCAGTCTTCGGGCTGCAAATCATCGACACCTTCGGATCGAGAAGGCAAAAGATTCAATGCCGTAGGTCGAAAGATTTACTCCGGCGGGCTGCTCCTGACAAAGATGGCTAATTACGGTGCATGTAATAGGGCCTACGAACAGCTCCTTTGGGAAAAGGCCATGCCCCTCTTCCAAGGCCTGCCAGCTGAGCAGAAGGCAGCTCTCACAACCATAATGCAGGAGGCGAACTCTCTGGCGCATCACCAAATACTGATGGCCAGACACACCGGGGACTCTGCTGGAAAGTTGATCACCCACGGCATCGCCATCTGCCACCATTCGTGGCTGAGGTCGTCTGGCATGTCTTCTTCGTCTTGTCAGGTCATTGAAGACCTCCCCTTCGATGCCCAGGGACTGTTCTATGCAGGTACTGACAAGAAGCTGAAGACGAACCAAGACTTCAAGCTTCTGGCGGCGAAAGTGGACAACCCTCCTCTGGCACCGAGGTCGAAGTGGTACCATCAGTTCCAGTCACGGTACCCGCAGCAGCGTCAGTACCAATATCGCCAGTCCCTGAGGCCATACAGCAGCCCCCAGCAGCCTCAACAGCCTCGGCAGCAGCAACAGCAGCAGTCCCATCGGCCTTGCCAGAACCAGAAGTCCCAACCCCGCCAGGCTCCCGGTAACGGTCAGTCTAGGCGTCGGGTTTGACGGGCTGCAGGATGACACCACCTCATCGGTCGGTACCGTTGCTGTCGGCATGCCTTTTCCCCTCCCAAGACCTCCAGTAACACCACACCCAGCGTTCGGAGACCGCCTGGCCTACTTCATTGATGCCTGGCGACTCATTTCCTCCGATGCATGGGTGCTCAGAGTTGTCGAAGACTGCTATGCATTAGAGTTCAACGAGCTCCCTCCAATGGGCCTCATCGTTGACACCGAGCCGTCCGATCCTTTTTTTATTTTTTATTGTTTTTTTCCCCTCTCCCACCCTCCCCTCCTTGTACATACAGTTTATACATCCAACTACAGAGGTTACATTTGAAATATCAGTCTCAGTCTTAATTTTTCTACTCCACCTCTTAACACATTTTCTAAATAATTTCTAACTGGTTCCCACATCCTCTTTGTTATTATTATCTTTTCAGTTTTATCTATATTATTCCATTTACAATTTGTTATTTCCACATTTAACATATTAATTATATAGTTATACCAGTTGGTCAATGTCCATTTTGTTTTATCCTTCCAACCCCTCACTAAAACTATCTGTGCACACGCTATTAATTTATCAATCAATTTTTCTTTTTGCATACTCTTCACTCCTATTATCCGTGCATGTAATACATTTCTATTAACTATTACAATATGTAAATCTAACATTCTATTGATTTCTCCTTCAATCATTTTCCAGTAATCTTGCACTCTATCACATTCCCATATCATATGATTGAACACCCCTCTTTGTTCACAGCCGTGCCAACACTTATCTTTCATCCCTGGTACAAAGCGTGAAAGTTGTGCAGGAGTTCTGTACCATTTTGTAACATTTTCCTTCTGGTTTCCCTTAATGCATTATACTTTTCTCTTGTTATATTACTTATTTCCCTCTGGATATCTTCCCTCTCAATTTCCATGTCCAATCTCCATGTCTGGAAAATTTCCTCTATTATTTCTTCTTTTACTGTTATGATTTGTTCGTACAGATCTCCTGCTACTTTCTTCTCCCCTCTCAAACATTTCCTAATCACCTTCTCAAATGGACTATCCCGTTCTCTTATTTTTCCCTTCGTCTGAAAATTTCCTGTCTTATGGCCCAGCTTTGGAGCCAGGTCCCTGACCCAATCAGTTCTGAATTTATTTTTTTGTTCTACAGGGTTTCCATCCTCTGTGTACAGATCCTCCACCAACCTTTTCCCTCTACTTTCTATTAATCTCAGTGTTCTACCTAAGCTTACATCATTATTATAATTCATTTGCCATATAGTTGCCACCTTGCTTTCATTGCCTGGGTTTAACTTGTTCTTTCTTTTTTCCCACACTTTTGCTGTTCCTTTAAAGGGTTCCTTAAATTCTGTTTCCTCTCTCCTCTTCCAATCCGTAAATATTATTTCTTTTCCTTTAATATTATTTATTATCTTTTCCATATTTACCCATTTTTTCCCGTGTATTGTATTTCCAACAATCTTTGTATTGGAAATGCATCATGGTAAACTTCTAAACTTGGGATCCCCAGCCTCCCTCTTCCTCTTTGGCATTTAACCATTTGTCCCTTATTCTGGGTCTTTTCCTCCAACTGCCCATGTTTTTATTCTTCTATCCCATATCTTTAATGTCTTCCTCTCTACTGCATTTGGCAATGTTTGGAATAGATATAATACTTTTGGTATTACGAACATTTTCAATACCCTTATTCTATCCACTCTTGCTAACGTTTTTCCTTCCCACTTCTTAAGTTGTTTCTCTATTATTTTCCATTTTTGTTTATAATTCCCTCAACTATACTCTTTAGATTTTTATATATCAACACTACTAAATATTTTATCTTTTTTAATACTAATTTTAATCCCGATATTTTTCTAATCTCAAATTGTTCTTTTTGTGGTGGGGGTTTATTAAGACGTAATATATCTGAATTTTAATTGTTCACAAATAATCCTGATATGCTCCTAAATTCTTCCAATATTTTTATCATATCTTTTATCATAATTAATGGTTGGTTAGTAATAATCATTGCGTCATCGGCAAAGAGGTTCAGCTTTATTTCTTCTTGTCTTCCTCCCTCCTTTTCTATTTTATACCCTGTCCACTTGGTGCTATTTCTGATACTTTCGGCTAGTATCTCTATTGCTATTACAAATAAAGTGGGGATAATGGACACCCTTGTTTTGTGTCATTTAGAATAGGTATCTCTCCTGTCCTTCTGTTGTTCACTCTTACTCTTGCCTTACAATTACTATACAGTTGCTGCAATGTTTTACAAAATTTTTCCCCCATATTCAATTGTTGACTGTCACGAACACCGACTTAGGACTGCCCCTTTAACACACACACGGAGACGTAGCAAAGGCTAACTAGTTTTATTGAATATAAAAAGTCCAAAAGGCAATTCTCTTGAAGAGATCAAAGAATAACGCAAACAGCAAAGCTGTAGTCCAATTACGAAAGCAAAGTTCCAATAGATAAGTCCAAAAGCAAACGTGGCAAAAACTTGGCAAGTTCCGGATTGCCTCCGGAACAAAGCAGGGTGTCCGCAGCAATGCGAATCAATAACAAGGCAAGGTCTTGGTCCAAGAGGCGAGCCAGACTAGGCTCCGTGATTCACTCCGGCCACGCCCTTCAGATCAGACGTGGCCGGAGAACTGAGGATCAGTTCCCACGGGGCCGTTCTTAATCCTTCGGCCGGGCCTCGACGATCTAGGGCCCGGCGTCTCCAGTCTCTACTTTCCGAACGGTGACGGTCTAGGGACAGATGCCAGCTCCTCC